>VDFB02000015.1:189804276-189835621 GCA_007258455.2 Sequoia sempervirens | reverse complement strand
TTCTACCTCATTCTCCTAGCCTTATGAAGGTCTGAGATTAGGTACATGGTTCCTTGCATTTGAAAAAATTCTTCACAATGTGTACTACCTGATCAATTTGATTGTGATCTGCATATTTGTAATGTAAGAAGGATGTTGCACCATTCATTGTATCCACCCAAGGCTGCCAATGCAATGACCGATAGTAAAACGTTGCCACCTTTGCATGGAAACATATAGGTTCTATCTTTCCTTGCTCTTATGAATACTCACAGTTGCATTTATCTCTTTGATTATGGGAATGAGGGGAGACAAAATTGTTTATGGATTAACCATGGTTTAATGAATCACCTTAACTATTGATTCTTCTTGAATGTGTTATTGAATTTGAACACTCCAACATTGAACTTCTTTTTTCTAAATATAAGGATTAGTTTGCATGGCTTAGAACTGTAATGATTACCCTTCTACTTGCACATGCATTACGAAATCCAACAAGCGTGAATGTCATTTTGCATTGCCTGAATGTTGTTCTTTGTAAATATCTATGTACATAGTTGTTTTTCGAGTAGTGTAGGTTTTGACTATATAGTTTTGCTTTCTTGATTTTGTTAAGTTAGTAGGTTTTCCTTAGATTAGTTTCTTTAGAATAGTCTCCCTTCGATTTGTTGATAATGTTTTCTGCACAACAATAAATCAGATAGAATATAATATCCTATCTCTCTTGAAAGGTAAACCTCTATCAGCAAGCCTCAAGAGATAACCCAAAGGTCTATAATGTCAAGTCTTGATGATGCATAAACAACTCAGATAATATGTGAAAATGTTGGTAATCACAAAGGGACCTTACTACAAGCAAAAAATGAATCTTGAATTTATCATATCTACTAATGTAATGATACTTCAATCCTAAATTTAACTCAGATAATAAAGAAATAAAAAAAGGTTAGGGTTTTAGAGAGATTACTAAATTTAATGCTACTCCTAAGATTAACAATGCAAATGATGAAATACTTGAAATGGACCAATCCATCATAAACTAATTCCAATTTGACCAAGATAAATCCACAATCTCACAAAAACAATGCAATCTTCTAAGGTATTGAGTTTTTTAGATCATGAACATTCATCCAAGACAACCCAATTGCAATTAAAATGAATAAATCTCGACAATTGAACTAAGCACAATGAATATAAAGTCTAGGATAACTTTGCAAAACAACTAACAATCAGCTAGCTACAAAAAGTATGGACTAAGGATTGCTACAACACTTCAAGCATCAAACCATAAACACCATTGAATTTGATCTAAGTCTAAATCTAACATTATCTAATAACCTTGAGCAATTTCAAAGATAGAATCATAAGAACCATGCAAGATAAATCAACACAAAAGAGATCACCAGAAAATAACAATGTCTACAATTGTATTGAATTACCAAATTTCAACAACAATTCCAATTATCTGTTACAACACGTGCTCAAAAATTAACTAACTTCTAACTCTGCTTTACTACCTAATTCGCTCTTGTAGAAAAATTATTCTAGCTATGTACTCTATATGTTACAAATGAGGCAAAATTCCCAATTTATAGATGACCCAGAGCATGTCGGCCAAATAAGGGTTTTACAATAATAATAATGGCCATAAACAAGTCAGCCCAAGGAGAATTCAAAATAGAACTAATATGTATTTAATGCGTGAACTCAATCCAGGTCGGCCTAGGATCTCTAGAACAATTCAAACCAAGGCACAAATTTCAATGCGGCCCCATATTAAATGCCTCTAGCATGAGTGCACCTCACCAAGTTGGCCAAGGGGTGGAGTAACCAAAACATTGAATTTCTTCATAGTTTAAACTTCATCTCCAAAACTCCAACGACCATGCCAAACTCAGCCTACACTCAACAAAATACCATTAATATTAATTATAACACTATTATAACATGATGATAAAGATTAAATCATCATTAGCAATGCATTTTTCATCTAAATAAACTCAAACACAAATCGAAATCAATCCAAAAATGACACTCGATCACAAACAACACAGTCTAGGATCCCGAGCCAGCTGCGGAATCCAGGCCAGAAGGGAAATTTCCTAAAAAATCCGGCCCAGGTGGATTCCAGTGAAGAAGGCACAAAATCCACCAAAGATCATCACAAAATGCAGAAAAGATGCAAAACATAGTGTAATTCATCAATCTATAACATGGAATGTTAAGAATTCATCACTAAGACCATCCATTTTATCCAATTTTCAAGTTCAACTGTGCTCCCCAGAAAATCGAAAAAAAATCCAATCGGACTGGATTTCTATGAAAAGAACGAAGTTCTGAATTTTCCACGCATTTCAGAGAAATGAAGAGGGCTGGGAAAAACCAAGAAAATCTGACTAGATAGGAAAATCCCGAACCAGGAAGAAAACCCAAACATCAGCAATCTAACACGAATTCACTCAAATTGACTGAAGGTCACAAATTTGAGGAGTATGCGCATGGAAATTGTTTAACATGAACCTCCTATAGATATTCTTTGAATCCTAGGCTCAATCGAAAGAAAATTGAAAAGAAAAGGTGATGCCCTAGGCATGAAACCCTAAATTTTAACCATGAAAGCACAGAGCAAACAAAATGCCAAAGTACCACAAGATTGAATATCACAACTCAACCGAATGCTAATGATAAAGCATAATGGCAAGAAAATCCCCAAGGATCGACTAAATACAACCCCAAAAAAGATCATCAATGAAGCGGACAAGATAGCCATATGAAATATGGAAACCCGATAGGACGGTGAAATTTCAGAAAAATCCGGCCTAGGCGGATTTCTGCGGAGCCAAAAATTTCTGAACAACAGTGTTGAAACTGACTTGCTAGATTTTGAGCCCAGTCTGGGAAAATCCAGAGGGACCAAAAAATCCTGAAATGGGGCCAAAACTAAACAACAGCATAAAACCAGAATCTGCAAGAAATCTAGGAAAATCCAGATGGACTGGAAAATCTCAAACTAGGGAAAAAACCCAGATTTCGCCAGAAACACAAGATTTTCAAAATGCAACTTGGGAAAAACACTTGGGTAAGCAAGATAAACATATTAAACACATGCCAAGGAAATTTCAACTTGTAGCCCCTCAAAATCAAAAGGCCAAAAGCATAAAAGAGAAATCAAAAGAGGGTCCCTGCTTTCAGCAGGGCGTGTGTGCAAAAATTGCACAACAAATCATGACTTTGCTAGGAAAATGCTCTAGAGCATTCGATGATGAACAAGAATCATGAACCCAAAATCTCTGGTTTCGATCTCACTATCAGACAAACAAATCAAAATGCACAAATTAAAGAATGAAAACCAAAGGCAGACTGAACCTTCCATAAACTGAAAATCCAAGTGTGTGCACTTGAATTTATTCCCTTCCTTGAGCTACTGCAGAAACCAAGTTTATTCAAGACAGGCTACATAAAGATTCTAGCTTCAAAAGCAACCCAGATAGAGCCTCGCTGCTAGTTAGATGTCTATAGCCCTGACGAGGTTATCACTGTGACTCTCTCGAACATAGCTCTATTGCCATTCAGTCGTCTATAGCCCCGATAGAGATATTCAGATACCCCTGATAAGTTGAATGCATTCTTTTGATTTTCAATATTTTGCTCTTTCTTCTTTTGATATTTCATTTCTTTTCATTTTTTCATTTCAACCCATGAACAATGAAGTTCACACTCGGGGTTGAGAACCACAGTGGCACTGAAGTATAAATAAGATTTTTTCACCTGACCAGACCTCACAAGGATCCTACAACAACCTTAGGATTTTTTAAGATGTATAAAAGATATAAGATTTTAGAATACTTCAAATTCAAATCAAACTAGTGACCCATTCTCTTTAAATAGACATTCAAACTATGTGACGATAGCAAAGACCTCAACCATCCTTTCAAGACACAGGATTAAAGTTCATCAAGGAAATACTTAGAACAGTCCTAGACAAAAGAAAATTTTCTATGCAGGAAGAACACATCCAGAAGAAAACAAGAAGACCTCCAAAGAAAGAGCAAAGCAAAAATAGACCAAATCAAAAGCAAACCTAAATTAATGCAACCTAATCTAAAGAAAGCAAGAGTAGAAAAGAAAAATTAAAGAGAGCAGAGCAATTTGCATTTATTCAAATCAAACTATATAAAAAGAGACTCATAACAACTCATTATCAGACAGGGTGAATTGAGACCCACCCCTATATGATTCATCAATGTATGAACAAGCAACAAGGTAATGGTAATAATCCTCAAAAATGCAAACTTATCTTTAAATTCAGCAAAATAAGGTTCAATAATGCAGCAATCAAACTCAACCTCATAATCAGGAATGATCAACAATTGAGGCAATTCATTGAAACCATGACCAATCTATATGTAAGTTGTCTTTCCTAAATTTCCATAATCGAATTGATAAGCTTCAGAATTTTTAGTAAGGAAAGAAACAACCTAATTTTGTACTATTGTAGACCGAATGTGGTGTTCATCATTCTTCAATTGTAAAGAGCTAATATCTATGTCATCAGGAGGTCTCCATTGATGGTACAACAATCCATTTTCACCTATTGAATTATCTCCATGAGGAATCAATGATGAGAATGCAGAAACATCGTCTTGTATAGTAAATTTCTCAATAGGATGCTCATCAAAAGGCATTGCAGACTGATCCTTAAACAAATTTTCTCCTACAACAGTGTGATCTAGCTCATCAATAATGACCACAACATTACTTTCACCAACATCATTCAAGTTTTCCTACATATCAATATGAGCCACATTAGTTATGTCATCATTGATGCACAAAGTCTATGAATTTTCAATGTTCATTTCATCAATAGATAGAGGAAAAACATAATTTGATAAATGAAAAGACTCCCTGAATTCTTCCTCTATTGGCATTGGCTCAGACTCTTGATCATATTCATCAATAATGTTGACCACTCCATTAAGTTCTTCCTCACATTCTTCAAGACATTCATCAGCAACTTGTTGAAATTCTCCCATTGGAGTCTTTTGTGTATCCCTCACATGTTGTGGTAGTTGTATTTGTTCTTCCACCTCTTTTATGGCTACCTGACACTGGAAGCATGTGAATTCTGAATGCTCTTCCTCATGTATCCTACACCAAGCTGGTAATAACAAGTCCTCTAGGTCAATTCTATAACTCAATCTTGACCAATCTTTTATAATCCTAGAAACAAACTCATCATATCTAGTTTTTATTGGATCCCTATTCTGAATGAATTCGTAGAAATTATCCAATAAACTAATCTAACTGTCTTCAAGATCATCGTCATTTTCAACTAGTTCTACCAAGGCTTTAGTACCACTGGATTCTACTGTGAGATCAACAGGCGCTATGTGGAACATAAGGACTTCCTCTACATCTGATTCCTCAAAAAAAGCTGCAAGCACATAATTACCCATACTTATGATATTAGAATTTCATTAGAAGTATTCTGATATTCTGTGATCATGTACTTCATTTTGGGTTCTCTTTCAATTCTAATCTAGTTTGGCACTCCCTTCCAAGGAAGCCACATATGAGAATTTTCAATTGATACATATCCATTCAAGGCCCTAGTAAAGTCCCTTCCTAGGATCAAACCATAAGCATCAAGTATGTCTGCCACCTGTATATTGATGACCTATTGAATTCTAGGGTCGGAAGCAACCTGCATATGAATCATGTTTAACTCTCCTACAATGTTAACTTTAGTTCTATCCAATTGAGTAACCTTCTTCTAGGAATCAGCAGGAGTAATGCCCAAAGCTCTAAAAATTCCATATGGAATCACATTGGTGGAAGCACCAAAATCTAGCAAACAATTATGCAAGTGCTTACCAAATATATGAACAAAAATCAAGAACAGAGGAGTCTCTGCTTTCCCTTGAAATAGAGTTAAGGGAGTATCTACTTGGGCAACCTGGGTTTTATCTTTTTCTTTTCCCTTATCTCCAAGATGCACATGAACTTGCTTGTGAGTCTAATTTTACCTTCCTACTATTTGAGAGCTAGATACTCTATTGACACTTTCACTGACTGATCTCTCTTGTGATATAGAACTTTCATTGTAACCTCCTAGGACTGCATTCCTAATGGATGGAACTCTCAGTAACTCAAATGCAGAGAGACTTACCTTAAGTTTCTTGAGTTCTTCTACAACGTATATGGACAATTGTTCTTCATTTAGATCAGCAAGAGTCTCCTTTGGATGGTCCATCACCCTGTCTTTGCTTGCTTCAACATTTCTTCATTTTGACATGTCCACTTGTGTTTGTCCTTCCTTTGATAGATACTACTTTGACACCTGAGGATATGAAGGGTTATTGCTTGCATTAGGGTCTAGAGGTATGGTGAAGTTGTTTGGAGGGATGGAATTGGTGAAGGGTCCTCTAGCCTATGGATGTCTATGTGGCAGGTCCCTTAAATCATACTTCCTGGTTGGCCTCTAGAAGGTCTGCACTTCTTCAACATAAGCTTCTTCCTCATCTGGGGGACCATTTTCATTCACTAGGTTCTCATTAAATAACTGTGAAATATCATCTCCAGTAGATACCTGATTTGCTTCTTCCTTGAGCCGGTCTGATTCATCCTCAAGCACATTGTCTTTGCTCTGTGGAAAATGAGCATAATTTAGGACTAAAAGTGAAGAATCATAAGGAGTAGAGGGTACCATTTCCTGCCACTTGAATTTTTCTCCACTTCATACTAAAAGATTGAGGCTGCTGTTTGGAACTCTGGACAATCCAATTCAGAATGTTGACTAGTTTTGTGAAGCCTACACCATCCCAAGAGAGCAGCTTCTGCCAAAAACACACCACTAGGAGGCTTCTCTTGATTAACTGGCGGATTAACTGATTGGTTGACTGGTTGATCCAATGGGGTAGGGACTTCCCCATTATTAGGTCTTATGTTCCAAGTCCTATTTTGTCTAGGTGGTTGTCTTCTATCAAAAATCTATCCACCAACTTGACCTCTATCAAAATTCTAGCCTGAAGATTGTCCCTTATCATAGTTTTGTCCCCTATCATAGTTCTGTCCCCTATCATTATTGTATCCCCTATTGTTGTTATATCTTCTATCATTTTTATATCCTCTATCATTATAATGCTATCCCTATGGATTTTCTCGACTTTCTCTGCTTTGAGTAGACTACATATTTCTCTGAGCAGCTTGCAATTGACTATTCTAGTTCCTCAAGTAAGTCACCTCCATATTCAACTTCTTTATTTACTCGAACAATTCATCCAGTCTTTCCTGATCAGGAATTCTATATGGAGGTCGATTGGCACCATTCTGAGAATATCCCACCGCAGTGTTGGCATTCAATGATTGGTTCAAAACTTTAGAATTCTATAGATATGGGGATAGCTAGTATGAGATTGTGGATGAAGAGGCTGATTCACATTTTGGTGGGGATAATTGACTAGAGGTGGAATTTGACTCATTGGAGGCCTTGGGTGAGGGACCATAGGTAACTAAGGGACTGGATTCATGATTGGGGTATGATTAGTGAGAGCCTAGTTGAGTGATGGGATCTGTCGAGGGTGGGCAGTGAGTCCTAAAGATGGAAAAGGTCCAGACAAATGTTGTCTCAAAGCAGTACTAACCTTCACAACTTTCGCATATGCCTCAAGCAAAGTGGTGGGAGGGTTGTTTCTCCATTTCATGAATGTAGCAATGAGGCTATCTAGACCTCCATAATAAACTTCTAAAGTAGTAGCTTGGTCAACAACATAGGGGGCATGCAATCTGGTATAGGCATGATGAAATATGTTATTAAAGGACCCTATAGGCTCATTCACCTCTCTCTTAACATTAGTGAACTGACGATAGAGATCAATAGGACTAATGGGAATCCTGAACTTCTACAAAAAATGTAGTCTCCAATTCATTCCAATCCCAAATAGATCCAGCAAGAAAACAATTGTACCAATATAATACATCTTCTCCTAAAGAATAAGGGAAGAGCCGACATGCTACATCTTCATGAGCGATCCCTCTGTCCCTAAGGCAAGTCTGGAAGATCCTAATGTGTTCCTTAGTAGTTCTATTGGGGTCATTGACATGGAACTTAGAACAAAAATACTCTGGGTTCTTGGGCATGACATTGTAATTGGCAAAGGTCAATGGGGATGGGTTGTTGGCTAGGAAAGCCATTGGTGGAGGTGGTAACGGCTGATTTATGACTAGCTGAGGTTGTGGAATGGGAATGTCCTCAAACTCAGATGAAGATGAACCTGATGAAGATGGAGATGATGGAGATGGTTGGATGGATGATGATTCTCCCTTTATACTGGTCCTTCTTGACCTGGTAGGGATTGAAAATTCTTGGAATTCCTCCTCTCCTGGAGTAGATCTAGTTCTTCTTTTGAATCTTTCGGGATAGATAGCATATAGAAATTGATCCATCTTAGCTTATTCAGTCCCTCCTAGTGCCAATCTGTTGATGATGTTTTCTGCACAACAACAACTCAGATAGAATATAATATCCTATCTCTCTTGAAAGGTAAACCTCTATCAGCAAGCCTCAAGAGATAACACCAAGGTCTCTAATGTCAGGTCTTGACGATGCATAAACAACTTAGATAATATGTGAAAATGCTGGTAATCACAAAGGGACCTTACTACAAGTGAAAACTCAATCTTGAATTTATCAGATCTAGCAATGTAACGATACTTCAATCCTAAATATAATTCAAATAATAAAGAAATAAAAAAAGGTTAGGGTTTTAGAGAGATTCCTAAATTTAATGCTACTCCTAAGATTAACAATGAAAATGATGAAATACTTGAAATGGACCAATCCCTCCTAAACTAATTCCTGTTTGACCAAGATAAATCTACAATCTTACAGAAATAGTGCAATCTTCTAAGGTATTAATATTTTTAGATCATGAACATTCATCCAAGACAACCCAATTGCAATTAAAATGAATAAATCTCCACAATTGAACTAAGCACAATGAATATAAAGTCTAGGCTAACTTTGCAAAGCAACTAAAATCATCTAGCTACAAAAAGTATGGACTAAGGATTGCTGCAACACTTCAAGCATCAAAGCATAAACACCATTGAATTTGATCTAAGTCTAAATCTAACATTCATCTAATAACCTTGAGCAATTTTAAAGATAGAATCATAAGAACCATGCAAGATAAATCAACACAAAAGAGATCACTAGAAAATCACAATGTTTGCAATTGTCTTGAATTACCGAATTTCAACAACAATTCCAATGTTTTGTTACAACACTTTCTCAAAAATTGACTAACTTCTAACTCTGCTTTACTACCTAATTCACTCTTATAGCAAAATTATTCTAGCTGTGTATTCTATATGTTACAAATGAGGAAAAATACCCAATTTATAGATGACCCCAGAGCATGTCGGCCAAATAAGGGTTTTACAATAATAATAATGGCCATAAGCAAGTCAGCAAAAGGAGAATTCAAAATAGAACAAACATGTATTTAATGCATGAACTCAATCCAGGTCAACCTAGGATCTCTAGAACAATTCGAACCAAGGCACAAATTTCAATGCAGCCCCATATTAAATGCCTCTAGCATGAGCACACCTCACCAAGTCGGCCAAGGGGTGGAGTAACCAAAACTTTCAATTTCTTCATAGTTTAAACTTCATCTCCAGAACTCCAACGACCATGCTAGACTCAACTTGCACTCAACAAAATACCATTAATATCAATTATAACACTATTATAACATGAAGATCAAGATTAATTCATCATCAGCAATGTATTCATCATCCAAATAAATTCAAACAAAAATTGAGATCAACCCAAAAATGGCACTCAATCGCAAACAACACAGTTCGGGATCTCGAGCTAGCTGCAGAATCCAGGCCAGAAGGGAAATTCTAGAAAAATCTGGCCCAGGTGGATTCCGGTGAAGAAGGCACAAAATCCACCAAAGATCATCACAAAATGCAGAAAAGATGCAAAAAATAGTGTAATTCATCAATATAGAACATGGAATGTTAAGAATTCATCACTAAGACCATCCATTTTATCCAATTTTCAAGTTCAACCACGCTTCCTAGAAAATCCAAAAAAATTTAGCAGGACCGGATTTTCGCAAAAAGAAAAAAGTTATAGATTTTCCACACATTTTAGGAAAACGAAGAAGGCCAGGAAAAACCGGGAAAATCCGACTAGACAGGAAAATCCTGAACCAGGCAGAAAACCCGAACATCAGCAATCCAACACAAATTCGCTCAAATTGACCAAAGGTCACAAATTTGAGGAGCCTAGGAATGGAAATTGTTTAACATGAACCTCCTATAGATCTTCTTTGAATCCTAGGCTCAATCTAAAGCAAATTGAAAAGAAAAGGCAATGCGCTAGGCATGAAACCCTAGATTTTAACCATGAAAGCATAGAGCAAACAAAATGCCTAAGCACCACAAGATCAAATATCAGAACTCAACCAAATGCCAATGATAAAGAATAATGGAAAGAAAATCCCCAAGGATTGACTGAATACAACCCCAACAAAGAGCATCAATGAAGCAGAAAAGACAGCTAGATGAAATCTAGAAACCCAACAGGACGACGAAATTTTAGAAAAATCCGGCCCAAGCGGATTTCCACGGAGATCAAAAATTCTTGAATAGCTGTGTTGAAACTGACTTGCCGGATTTTGAGCACAATTCGGGAAAATCCGAAGGGACTAGAAAATCCTGAAATGGAGCCAAAACTTGAACAACAAAATAAAATCAGAATCTGCAAGAAATCCGGGAAAATCTGGATGGACCGAAAAATCCCAAACCAGGGCAAAAACCTGGATTTTGCCAAAAACACGAGATTTTAAAAATGCAACTTGGGAAAAACACTTGGGTAAGAAAGATAAACATATTAAACACATGCCAAGGAAAATTCAACATGTAACCCCTCAAAATCAAAGGGCCAAAAGCATAAAAGAGAAAGGAAAAGAGGGTCCTTGCTTTCAGCAGGGTGTGTGTGCAAAAACTGCTGCACAACACGATTTTATTTTTCTTTCATTCCTTGGTTAGCATAGGTGGTTTTCTTAGGTTAGTTTGCTTCTATTTTCTTTTTGTCTTCTTCCATTTGCTTTCGCTTTACTTCTTATCTTTGGGTCCCCCTTGTTTTCTGTTGGGTATGCTTGCATGTGCAATAATCATTTTATTTACCTAGGGTTGTTCTAAGTATTTCTTTGAGAAACTCTAATAAAGTTTTCAGAGTGGATGGTGAAGGTCTTCTGTTAGTGTCAAGAGATTGGATGTTTGACTCAAAGTGGATAAGCCATTGGTCTCATCTTTTCTCGATATATCCTAAAATCTTATATCTCTCACACATTTTAAGAATATTGAGGTCATTGTAGGTCCTTTGTGAAGTCAGGTTAAGTGAAAAATCTAAAATTTTGCTTCAGCACCACTATGATTCTTTGCCCTAAGTGCAAGCTTCACTGCTTATGGGTTGAAATGAAAAGAATTGAAAAAATAAAATCAAAAGAAAAGAAAGACATTGAAAACCAAATAGAAAGAAAATTCAACTTTTTGGGGGGATCCAAGTAACTCTATAGGGGCTATGGATTCCTGGCTGGTAGTAGAGAAATGTTTGGGTGAATCACAACGACAACCTCGTTGGGGCTATGGATGCCTAACTAGAGCGAGGCAATGTCCATGTTGCTTTTGGAGTTAGAATAAAACTATGTAGCTTAACTTGATAGAGCTTAGGTTCCTATAGTGGCTTAAGGATGGGAATTAACACATCTGCATACACTTGGATTTTTAGCTTACAAAAGGTTGGGTTGACTAGTGGTTTTGATCCTTTAGTCAAGCGTCTAGTTTGTTTTCCCTCATGTGAAGATTAGAATGAGAGATTCTAGGTTCATGATTCCAATTTATCATCAAAATGCTCTGAAGCATTTCCCCAATGAGTCACCATTTGTTGTGCATATTTTGTACACACACCCCATCAAAGGCAGGGACCACCTTTTTTATCACTTTTTCCTTGCTCCTTCTGACTTGGTCCCTACTTGCTTGCTTCACTTTTTCCTTTATTTTTTGACTTTGGGGAAAAGTTTCCTTTGGATTTGGGATGTTTCTGTGATGCCTAAGTGAATTTCCAAGGTTTCATTGAGTTTCCTGAAGTTGCAGGAATTTCATTATGGGTCACCATCCCTCCATTGCCATCCACAAGAATTCCTTTGTGAGTCACCGTCCCTTCATCATTGTCCACAAAAATTTCTTTGTGGGTCGTTGTGTGCAAGTTTCCATGTGTGGATTGTAATCTTGAGGGCAGTGAACCCTCTAGCTTCCCCCTTCCAAATATTCACATTTCCAAAAGGGTGCAAACTTCAAGTTTCCATCATCTAGGGCCCATAAAATGAGTGTCTTCACATACGTAAAGGGGTTTGCATCAAATTTTCCATGTGTTTAAACATTGCAGAAATTTCATTATAGAAGTCTGCTTACGGAAGTCCATCCGCGGAAGCCCATTTGAACAATGTCATTGTAAAGGGTAGTGGACCCTTTGGCTTCCACATTCCAAATTTTTGTATTTTTCAAAAGGAGTCAAATTAAGGAAATATGTCTTGGCACTCTTCCCACCCCTTTTCCCACATGTGCCTAAAATTGAAAAATCTCAAATTTACTATTTTTTGTGAAGTTGAGGTAATTTCTTTGTCAATTGCCATCCCTCCATCGCCGTGCATGGGAATTTCTTTGCAGGTCACCATCACTTTGTCGTCATCTACAAAAATTTCTTTGTGGGCCACCATCCCTCCATCGCCATCCATGAGAATTTCTTTGTAGGCTACCATCCCTCCATTGTCTTCCACGGGAATTTCTTTGTGGGAACCGTACCTCCATTTCCATCCACAAAAAAATATTTGTAGGCCGCCATCCCTTCGTTGCCATCTATAGGAACTTCTTTGTGGGTTGTTGTCTCTCTATCGCTGTCCACAGGTTTCCATGTGCTCAATGTCATTTTTAAGGAAACAAACCCTCTAGCTTCTACATTCAAAATTTCCAAATTTTTCGAAAAGGGCCAAATCATTGAGGAATAGGTCTAGGCACCCTTTTAATGCATCTTCCATGTGCTTAATTTGGAAAAAATAAAAATTGCTAAGAGTTGTGGCTTTTTGGAACTCCACATGTAGGTCACTGTCTCTTGAATTTCATCACTTAATGGTCAAACTTTAATTCCTTTCCACCTCATTGTTCCCACATCCTTAAAACCCCCAAGAGCATAATAGATTCATCTAACAACTTCAAGTGTCTCATGACCCATTTTTTCCCTTGCTTAATCATTCCTCAGGAGATTTACCCTTTCGCCGCCATCCCTCCAATGCCATTCCTAACTGTGAACATATGATGATGGCCCAATAGCTCCCTCCCACATCTCCTAAATTGGTCAAACTTTCGCACGTAGCCCTTAATTTTTGAGGCACCTGTGGGTCCTGCAGTGCAGATTTTCGCCTACAAGTTGTTGTGCTCTAAATGTCATTGCTTAACAATGAAGATGCCAAAAATCCTTCGACCTTCCTACACCCACATGCCTCAAACCCACAAATGTGTCAAGCTTAAACTGATAACTTCAAGTGCATTACAATTGATTTCTGCACATGCCAAAGCACCTCACATGGAATTTGGTTGCCAAGTTCACCATGCAGAATATTTTGCTGTGAGCAGTTGCCTACAGGTCTTTGTGGCCTGAGTGCCATCTTGCCCCTAGAGCTGCTCTGAGTGGCTTCCAGCCTAGGGAAACCTACACCCCTGAACCTACATTTATGTTTATGGTCTAAATGAGCTCCAAATTTGGAATTTTGATGAACATTATGATCTTTTAATGATGCATGGATGGATCTAACAATGAGTTTGTAGGATTTGACTAACATTTTCTTTGATTTATGTATGAAATAACTTACTTCACCTCTTGTGTGCAAGATTCATGGAGCCATGCTAAAGGTGTAGATTTTATTGTGCTCAGAGGGTGATTGCAACTACCAAAGGATCTTCTTATCAAAATATTGACATCAAGGGAATTTCTGTGTAATTCAATGAGCTTGCTTGAGAATCTATGTTAGGCAATACCAAGTTGAGAGATGATTTCAAACAAGGAGCATGAGGGTGTTATTTTATCTTTATCCAAACAATCATGATTATCAAGAGTTGTCCATCTAGATCAAGAGCAACATGTCTACTTTTTAGTAATACAAATTTGCAAGAAGATTCATTTGATTGGTTGAAAGAATGTTGTGAACACATTAGACAAAGGGAAGCCTTTAGTAGTTTTAGCTACAATAGGGAAGGTAGTCATACAGGATAAAACTACTACAATTCCAGGGTCACTAGAAGACAAAATAGTCTACACAATAGAATAGGGAAGAGGACAAAATAGTCTATTTTTAAAATATGATATATTGGGGGTAGGTGAAACCCTAACTTGTATTGAATTTGAGCCACTCATTGTAATTAAATCCTATCCATTCATTTGGACTTTGGAAAACTATAAATAGGGGCTTAATCCTCATTTGTAAGTGTTGGTGAACTAGTATAATGGGAATTTTTTAGCAATAGAAAGAAGCATTACAACATTTTGGATGTTTTCTTAGAACTTGTTCATTATGCATGCATGGTTTAGCCTCCATGTTAGATTTAGCTTGTAGTTTCTTGAATGGCCTTGATAATGGTATTTTGTTATGGTATTTGATGGACTTCTAGCCCATACTTTTGGATCTTGTTGATGAAAAACTACTATGTAAAGTTAGCCTGGACTTGTTTATTTCATTATTGCAACTAACTTCAATTGTATGTTCATGAAGTGAATGCACAATTTGAAAATATCTAGACCTTAGAAGATTGCATTGATTTTGTGTAGCTATATGTTCTCTTGGTCAAGAAAAACTTGGTTTCATGGGAGTTTGTCTATTGTAGCATCCTTCATTGTTACTATTCATTCATATCTTAGATTTAGAACAACCTTCTCTTAACCTTTCCTCTTTTTCTATTTATTTTAATCATTTGCTAGAGTAGGACTCCAAGCATCAGAATAATGCTAAATTTGATGAACATGGTGAGTTTTAGCTTGCTCTTTTGAGAGGGCAGCCACTATTCAGTCATTTCTAGCACCCTCAAAACTCTATTTGTAGACCCAACTTCCCATGCTTTGTAAACCATAAAGGCCACCTTCTGATTACTAGCAAATCACATCAACCAATTGAACTATTCCAAACATTGTCTTGACCTAACACCCAAGAGACTTTGGGGTAGTAATCTAGAACTTGTTTGTAGATTTCTACCTTTCAAGAGAGGTAGCATACTTGTGTTTTGCTTGTGTTGAGAAGGTGCAAAAACACCCATCAATAGGTATAAAATCATTAAATATTTGTTTGTTGAAAGGGTTTATGTCTATTATATGGGGAGAAAAAAAAAGGCATTATACGTTGGTATGTCTTTTATAGT
This sequence comes from Sequoia sempervirens, assembly GCA_007258455.2. Classification (NCBI taxonomy): domain Eukaryota; kingdom Viridiplantae; phylum Streptophyta; class Pinopsida; order Cupressales; family Cupressaceae; genus Sequoia; species Sequoia sempervirens. The sequence goes on along the minus strand of VDFB02000015.1, from coordinate 189,820,159 downwards.
GTTGTCTTATAGTGTTTTACATCTTTTAATTTTATGGTTAATGTCTATTTTTTTTCGTTGTTTTCATTTTGGTTGTTAATTTCTATTCTTCACTATCCTTCATTGCTTTTATAGGTTAGTGTTTTTTGTTGAGTTAAATACTTAACACTATAATTTATTATTGTCAATTTCTTTGCTAGTCAGGATTAATAATGGAAGTAGCCAATTGCACTTCAATCTATCTAATGGAAATGATAATTGTTCGTGTTAGAAAAATTTACGGGGTTTGAAGTTTTAAGCCTGTGGAAGAAAGTATTATTTGCATTGTTTTTTCATTTTCTCAGGTTGTTTGTGTTAGTGTATTTATGTGATATTCTTCCTTGTTGAGTTAAAGACTTAACATGATTGTGTGGCAGTCATGATTAAGAATGGAGGTAATATTTTCTCCACATGTATACATTGCAACTGCATTTGAATTTATTGAATGAGATATTTTTTACACCTTTGTATCTTATGGTTAATGTCTATTGTTTGTTGTTGTCTACATTTTCTACATCCATATGTTGCAATTGCAATTGAATTTATTAAAATAAAATGAAAATAATTTCTAAGAAATCGGAAAATGTCTCAATATAAAATAATTAAATGTGTTTCTATTGAAATGGTTTGTGTTTGTAAGGTTGTATGGCTTTTATAGTGTTATTTAATAGGTTTTTAGAGTTTTGCATTTTATGGGCTAATGTCTATTGTTTGTTGTTGTTTGCATTTTTTTGTTATTGTCTATTTTTCTCTCTTTTAGATTACATGTATGGGCTAATGTGTGTTGTTCAATTAAATACTTAACACCATAATTGATTAATGTTGATTTCTCTACCACTCATGATTAAGAGTGGAAGTAGGTGGTTGCAATTGAATCTATTTGATGAAAATGAGAATTGTTCATATTTAGAAAATTTCTTGGGCTTCAAGTTTTTAATTTGTCAAGAAAAGTATTATTTGCATTGTTCCTTCATTTGGTGAGGTTGTTTTTGTCAATGTATTTATGGGTTACTCTTCCTTTTTGAGTTAAAAAGTGAAGATGATAATGTGTTGGATATGATTAACAATGGAAGTAATGTTTTATCTACACATATGCATTGCAACTGCATTTGAATCTATTATATGAAAATGAAAATTAGGTATAAGTAGTTGGAGAATGTGTGGGTGTGCACAACTACATTTGAATCTATTAAATGAAAATGAAAATTAGGTCTCAGTAGTTGGAGAATGTGTGGGTGTAAAATCAATTTATGAGTTAATGTCAATTTTTTTTTGTTGTCTGCATTTTATGTGTCAATGTCTAATCTTTGCTATCCTTGACTACTTTATGGGTTAGTGTCTATTGTTGAACTAAGGACTTAACATCATAATTTATTACTGTCAATTTCTCTACTAGCCATGATTGAGAATGGAAACAATTGTTTGTATGCAGTATTTGTGGACCCCTGACTGAAACAATGAGAGGGGATAGAAAATAATTCAAGTGGAGCATTGGAGAGTCAAAAAATTTTGAGCTGTTGAAGCAGAAGGTGACAGAGCAACCTGTTCTAGCCCTCCCATATTTTAACAAGGTGTTTCAGGTGGATTGTGATGCTAGTGGTTGTGCCATTGGAGTAGTGTTGAGCCAAGAAGGTAAGACCATTGCCTATTTCAGTGAAAAGTTAAATGATGCCAAGAGAAAGTATTCTATATATGATCAAAAATTTTATGCAATAGTTCAAACATTAAAGAAATGGAGACATTATTTGTTGCCGAAGGAATTTTTTCTATATACTAATCATCAGGCCTTGCAGTACCTAAATAGTCAGGGAAAATTATATTAGAGGCATATGAAATGGGTAGAGTTTTTGCAGAGTTATACATTTGTTTTGAAACATAGGAGTGGGAAGTCAAATAGGGTTGAAAATTACTTAAGTAGGAGGCATATATTGATGACAAAGATGCACATTGAAGTGGTTGGGTTCAATGAACTCAAGACACTGTATACAAAAGATCTTATTTTGATGAGGCTTGGAAAGCTTGCAAGGAACCTGTTATAGTGGACAGGACAAGGTGGTTGGATTTCATAATCTAGGATGGCATGTTATTTAAGGGAAGTTAGTTATGTATCTTGAGGAGTTCCATGAGGGAGAACCTGATAAAGTAGAAGCATAGTGGAGGAATGGCATGACATTTTGGTTAGGATAAGACCATTGCCATTATCAATGAGCATTATTATTGGCCCCGCTTGTCACAAGACATGAAGAAGTTTGTACAAAGTTGTAGGGTATGTCAGATGGCTAAAGGAGTGATCTAGAATACAGCTTATATCAGCCCTTACCTGTACCAGAGAGGCCATGAGAGGATATAAGTATGGAACTTTGTTCTTGGTTTGCCAAGGACACAACAAGGGAATGATTCAGTCTTTGTGGTGGTTGATAGGTTTTCGAAGATGGCACATTTCATTCCATGTCAGAAGACCCATGATGCAGTCCACATTGTTGACTTGTTCTTCAAAGAGGTGGTGAGGCTACATGGTCTGCCAAAGAGTATTGTTTCAGATCGTGACACCAAATTTGTAGGGTAATTTTGGAGGACCTTGTGGAAGAAGCTGAAGACAGAGTTGAAGTTTAGTTCTGCACACCATCCACAAACAGATGGGCAGACAGAGGTTGTTAACAGGAGTCTGGGTAACCTACTAAATTTTTGGTAGGAGATAAACCCAAGGGATGGGACTTGATCTTACCCCAGTGTAGAATTTTCTTACAACAATTTTGTCAACAAAAGCACCGTAGATCACCATTCCAGATTGTGCATGGAGGTAGCCTGAATAGCTCCAAAATTGAGGAAGATGGACCAAGAGAAGAAAATAAGTGCTGAAGCCGAAGATTTTGTAGAACACATCAAGGATATACATGAGAAGGTAAGAGAACATATTAACAAGATGAATATGTAGTATAAGGCCAAGGCAGATCAGAAGAGGAGGTATAAGGAGTTTCAAATTGGTGATGAAGTGATGGTCAACTTGAGGAAAGAAAGGTTTCAATGGGGAATATAACAAATTGAAGATGAAGAAGTTCGGTCGCTGTAAAATTTTGAAGAGGCATGATTCAGGGAATGCATATGAGGTAGAGTTGTCCGGATGGATTCAACATTTCCCCTGTGTTCAACATTTCAAATTTGACAGAGTATCATGAAGGTGGCATAGAGGAAGTACCAATGATGGAACAGGTGGGGATTCCAACACCTACTCTAAAAGAGGAGAAGAAAACTTGGATAGTCGTGGTGAGAAGGAGTAAATAGGCAGTGATGAAGAATATCCGGTGAAATGGAAAGGAAGGCCTGTTGAAGATTCATCCTAGTTTCCTAAGGTAGAGGTTGACCATTTGGGTTTTCCTCCACCATCTAAGACGTGACAGGGTCACTTCTCAAATTACCCTGGGTGTCTGATGCAGGAGCATCCAGTGGTGTAAGGGTAATCTTGCATCACCCAAAAATAGTTAAATTTCAAGTTTCTTGATTTTTAGATGTGTTTAAATTTTTGGATACCCTTTTCATCATAATGAAATTCTTAATTTATAGTTTTTATTTTCTATTCCTAGGTTGAAAGATATTGCAGTTTTAGTTTCCCAAATTTGCACCAGAAAATCTTTCAAGTTAGATTTGAGGCACTTATAGTTCCCAAAATGGCCCCAAAACTTTCCAAAATTAGTGTAATGAATTTTAAATGTGTCATTGACTTTGAGATCATTCCAATGGTTCAAACGATTCGTGAATCAGAGTCCCGGATCAAAAATTATGGCCCCAGGAAATTGGTGCACTTTCTAGAAGATACAATTGCAAATGCTCTTTTGAAATTTTAACTTCATGTTGTAAATTTTTGGCACCAAACCACCTAAACTCAAATTTGAATGTTGTTTTGGCTCCAAACTAAGGAGGGGCTCTATTTATGGGTGGGTTTCTAAATTTTGGGTAACTTTTTGGGGACAAGCTCGCATATTGCAAAAGGGTTATTCTGTAGCTTTCTGTAACTTGCATGTATTATAGAACTTGAGGATTTGAGATCCTCTACATGTAAGAAGCTTCATTTTCTGAATAATAAAATTATTCTCTTGTTTGTGTGTTATTTTCTAAGCCTCGGGCTATGCCCTCATCAAGTGGTATTAGAGCGGGTTTTCTTGAGCATGTGGATAGATCACCAATCATGAGGCAGTTCACACCAGGACCGTGGTTGTGGGTCGAGGTCAATAAAGATGCCTCCAAGAGTGATGCCTGGTAGGCATGGTGGTGCCAGAGGTGGTTGAGGTGGAAAAAATGCTGGTGGAAGAGATGCACTGGCAGCCCTCCAGAGACAGATTGACGCGTTACAAGAGCAGTTGAGAAGAGGGTTAAACCCGAGGGAGGAAAGTGAGGATGAAGGAGAGAAAGAAGGTTCAAATGTAGAAGAGGAAGAAGAGGCAATTGATCAAGACTAAATGCGGCTAATAAAGGCTATTTCAAAGATTGGGAAAAGACCCAGAGTAGAAGTCCCTAGTTATTCTAGAAGTCTAAACCCAAAAGAGTTGATCGATTGGATCAATGAGCTAGAAGAATAGTTTGAGTATGAGGAAATAGAGGACCCAGATCTAGTTAAGTTTGTGAAAATGATGCTAAAGGGCCATGCCAGTATTTGGTGGAAAGAGGTCCAGTTGGAAAGAAATCGAAGAGAAAAAGTCAAGGTCACTAGATGGGATCGCATGGTAGAGAAACTAAAGAAGAATATCATACCAGTGGAGTACGAGTTAGATTTGTTGAAGAAATTGCAAGGGTTGAAGCAAGGAAGTAGATCTGTGAAAGAATATACTGAAGATTTTCACAAGATAATCATCAGAACGGGTCACATAGAGGCCAATAAGGAGAAGGTAGCCCGATATCTTAATGGGTTACCTAAGCATCTGGAGGAGTTAAGCCTAGTCAGAATGACCACCATTAAGGATGTGTATCAGTTTGTTCTGAAAGTGGAAGAGAAGCTGAACAAAAGATTTGATGGCAAAAAAAAAGGATAAGGAGGTCAAAGCAGAAGGGGCAATGGAAGACCTTCAGGAAGCCAAAATGAAGATGAAAAGAAAAGTGAAGATGTGGGTACCATCTGAAGCTAGAGAAATGGCATTTTGACTACCCTCATGATCAAAACAGTGGTGATCAAAGAGGTAGAGGATGAGGGAGATATGGACAAGGGATCCGGAAGAGGTGGTTTCAAAGGAATGTGTTTCCAGTGTGGTGAAGAAGGGCATCGAGCCTATGAATGTCCACAACACCAAGGAAGGGTAGACAAAAGGCCAGAAGGTCATGGAAGGGTTGCGCATGTAGATGAGGAGGCCCAATCTAAACATTCATATGATGCTAAAAGGGGAGAAGCCTTAGTGATTAGGAGAGCCCTGGTGACTGAGGAAAAGGAACCAGAATAGAGGAAGAAGCATGAGCATGTGTGTTATGTATTGATTCCTAAAGTGAGTAAGCAGGATAGTGAGAAGGTTTCCAAAGAAGTTTCTAGGATGTTGGATGAGTTATAGGATATTGTTTCTAATAATCTACCTAAGGGTTTACCACCAATCAAGAAGCTTAGTCATCAGATTGACTTGATTCCTGGAGCTAGTTTTCCAAATAAGACAGCTCATAGAATGACTCCAGCAAAAAATGAGGAGTTGAACAAACAAGTTCAAGAGTTATTGAGAAAGGGTTTGATACGGGAGAGTTTGAGTCCATATGCGGTACCTGTAGTACTAGCACCAAAGGAGGATGGGGAGTGGAGGATGTGTACAGATTCCTGAGCAATAAACAAGATAACAATCAAGTATAGATTTCCCTTGCCAAGGATGGATGACCTGATGGACTGTTTGAGTGGAGCTCAGTACTTCACAAAGATTGATCTGAAGATTAGATATCACTAGATCTGGATTCGAGAGGGAGATGAATGGAAGACTACCTTCAGGACCAAAGAGGGCCTATACGAGTATTTAGTCATGCCTTTTGGGCTAACCAATGCACTGAGCACATTCATGCGACTCATGAACGAGGTACTAAAAGAATTTCTGGGAAGTTTTGTTATTGTGTACTTAGATGATATTTTGATTTTCAGTAAGACGTTGGATGAGCATCTGATGCATATTTGGAGAGCCTTTGAGAAGTTAAGAGAAGAGAAACTGTTGATTAATCTGAAGAAGTGCAGTTTTGTGAAGAGGGAGTTATTGTACCTAGGGTTTGTTGTCTCAGTATAATGTCTCAAGATGGACCCAGAGAAGGTGAAGGCTATTCTAGAATGGCTACCCCAAGAACTGCTACCGAGGTGAGATCTTTCCATGGTTTGGCTAGTTTTTATAGAAAGTTCATTAGAAACTTCAGTAGTATTTCTGGACCCCTAATTGAAACAATGAGAGGGGATAGAAAAGAATTCAAGTGGAGCACTAAAGTGGTAAAAAGTTTTGAACTGTTGAAGTAGAAGGTAACAGAGCAACCTGTTCTAGCCCTCCTAGATTTCAACAAGGTGTTTTAGGTGGATTGTGATGCTAGTGGTTGTGCCATTGGAGTAGTGTTGAGCCAAGAAGGTAAGCCCATTGCTTATTTCAGTGAAAAGTTAAATGATGCCGAGAGAAAGTATTCTATATATGATCAGTAATTTTATGCAATAGTTCAAGCATTAAAGAAATGGAGACATTATTTGTTGCCGAAGGAATTTGTTCTATATACTTATCATCAGGCCTTGTAGTACCTAAATAGTCAGGGAAAATTAAATCAGAGGCATATGAAATGGGTAGAGTTTTTGTAGAGTTATACCTTTGTTTTGAAACATAGGAGTGGGAAGTCAAATAGGGTTGTAGATGCTTTAAGCAGGAGGCATACATTGATGAAAAAGATGCAGATTGAAGTGGTTGGGTTCAATGAACTCAAGACACTGTATGTAGAAGATCCTAATTTTGATGAGGCTTGGAAAACTTGCAAGGAACCTATTACAGTGGACAGGACAAGATGGTTGGATTTCATAATCCAGGATGGCATGTTATTTAAGGGAAGTTAGTTGTGTATCCCGAGGAGTTCCATGAGGGAGAACTTGATAAAGGAGAAGCATAGTGGAGGAATGGCAAGTCATTTTGGTCAGGATAAGACCATTGCCATTATCGGCGAGCATTATTATTGGCCTCAGTTGTCACAGGACATGAAGAAGTTTGTACAAAGCTACAGGGTATGTCAGATGGCCAAAGGAGTGAGCCAGAATAAAGGCTTATATCAGCCCTTACCTATACCAGAGAGGCCATGGGAGGATACAAGTATGGACTTTGTTCTTGGTTTTCCAAGGACACAATGAGGGAATGATTCAATTTTTGTGGTGGTTGATAGGTTTTCAAAGATGGCACATTTCATTCCATGTCAGAAGACCCATGATGTAGTCCACATTTCTGACTTGTTCTTCAAAGAGGTGGTGAGGCTACATGGTCTACCAAAGAGAATTATTTCAGATCGTGACACCAAATTTGTGGGGTACTTTTGGAGGACCTTGTGGAAGAAGATGAAGAGAGAGTTGAAGTTCAGTTTTGCACACCATCCACACAAAAATGGGCCGACAGAGGTTGTTAACAGGAGTTTGGGTAACCTACTGAGATGTTTGGTAGGAGATAAACCTAAGGGATGGGACTTGATCTTACCCTAGGCAGAATTTTCTTACAACAATTATGTCAACAGAAGCACTGGTAGATCGCCATTCCTGATTGTGTATGGAGGTAGCCCCAAAACAACTCCAGAATTAAGAAAGATGGACCAAGAGAAGAAAATAAGTGTTGAAGCTGATGATTTTGCAGAACACATCAAGGATATACATGAGAAGGTAAGAGGACATATTAACAAGATGAATATGTAGTATAAGGCTTAGGTAGATCAGAAGAGGAGGTATAAGGAGTTTCAGATTGGTGATGAAGTGATGGTCCACTTGAGGAAAGAAAGGTTTCCAATGGGGACATATAACAAATTGAAGATGAAGAAGTTTGGTCCTTGTAAAATTTTGAAGAGGCATGATTCAGGGAATGCATATGGGGTAGTGTTGATGGATGGATTTAACATTTCCCCTATGTTCAACATTTCAGATTTGATAGACTATCATGAAGGTGGCATAGAGGAAGTACCAATGATGGAATAGTATGGGATTCTAACACCTACTTCAGAAAAGGAGGAGATTGAAGAAATCCTGGATAGTTGTGTGGGAATGAGTACCAGAAATAGGCAATATGAAGAATATCTGGTGAAATGAAAAGGAAGTACTATTGAAGATTCATCCTAGTTGCCTAAGGCAAAGGTTGACCATTTGGGTTTTCCTCCACCATCTGAGAAGTGACAGGGTCACTTCTCAAATTACCTTGGGTGTCTGATGTAGGAGCATCCAGTGGTGTAAGGGCAATCTTGCATCACCCAAAAATAGTTAAATTTCAAGTTTCTCAATTTTTAGATGTTTTTACATTTTTGGATACTCTTTTCATCATAATGAAATTCCTAATTTACAGTTTTTATTTTCTATTCCTGGGTTGAAATATATTGCAGTTTTAGTTTCCCAAATTTGCACCTAAAAATATTTCTAGTTAGATTTGAGGAACTTATAGTTCCTAGAAGGGCCCCAAAACTTTTTGAAATTGGTGTAGCAGATTTGAAGCATGTTATTGACTTCGAGACCTTTCCAATGGTTCAAACGGTTTACGAATCGGAGTCCCGGATCAAAAGTTATGGCCCCGGGAAGTTGGCACACTTTCTAGAAGATACAATTGCAAATGCTCTTTTGAAATTTGAACTTCATGTTGTAAATTTTCAACGCCAAACCGCCTAAACTCAAATTTGAATGTTGTTTTGGCTCCAAACTAAGGAGGAGCTCTATTTATGGGCGGATTTCTAATTTTTGAGTAACTTTTTGGGGACAAGCTCGCATATTGCGAAAGGGTTATTCTGTAGCTTTCTGTAACTTACATGTGTTGTAGAACTTAGGGATTTGAGATCCTCTACATGTAAGAAGCTCTATTTTCTGAATAATAAAATTATTCTCTTGTTTGTGGATTATTTTCTAAGCCTCGGGCTATGCCCTCATCTTATATATATAGAGAGAGATATGTATATATGTGTCTATGCATACATATTCATTTGCTCAAATTATTTGATGGGGGTGAAATTTGTGTTTGTTGAGAGGGTTTATACCTACCATGTTGGTAGTGATAGAGAATTTTGTTGTAGTTTCTAGATCTTTTATGCTATGATACCATTTTTTAACCTTTTATAATGATTTAATCTTTGGTGTTCTTTATCGATGAGTGTTTTCATTAGTTAGTTCATGTTTTCCCAATTTATTAATGGGCTTATAATGTTCCAGTGTTGTTTTCATCTAGTGTGGATGTTCAAATGCCAAAAGTCTTAAAATGAAGCTTATGCTATTTTTTTTGCAATATGTATTTTTCCATTTCAAATAAATTGTGTGTACATGAAACAATGATAGACATTGGAAGAATTCTATCCAAGTACATGATATAACTGATGTACCATTGATCTTTCAAACCATGCATGTCATCAATATTTTGTACTAATAATACTTCTTCCAATGGTGTCTATTTGGAACTATTAAAATGAAGTTTGTGGTTTTCCTTTCGTCTCTTTTGTCATTGGCAAATGGTGTGTTGTTTGCTAGTTTTGTGTGTTTTGTAGTTGCAATTAATTATTATATACATACATACATACATACATGCATACATACATGCATACATACATATATATGTATGTTTATGTGTGTGCATATAGATATATATGTTTATGCATATATAAACATATGTATATATTTCTATATGTACATGTATACTCTACATTTTTGCATTTATTCAGATCCGATTTCCATTTGTTGTGAATAGATTCAAGTGTAGTTGTGATTGGTCCATTATGGTGTAGAGATTAGACTAATGCAAGAGCATCCAGTGGTGTAAGGGAAATCCTACATCACCCAAAAATATATTTACTTTTATTTATCTTTTTGTAGATTTTTTTGCGTTTCTGGATACCCTTTTCGTTGAATAAGAGTTCCCAACTTTCAAAATTGCATTTCTACTTTTTTTTGCTCAATTTTTATTTTTAGTAGTTTTGAATTTGAAGGCATGAGGAGGTAGAAATTTAAGAAAAAAATTTAGGATAGAAAAATAAGCACTTTGGTGAAAGAATCAGGTCAAGATCATTCTCAGTTTGAAAGTTATTCAAGTTTCAGTTTATGCTTTTTACCCTGAAAAACCTTTCAAGTCCAGTTTGAGGCACTTAATGGTCCTATATAGGCCCAAAAATAGTCAAAACTAGAAAAGAAATTTCTTAGCACATTCTTCACTCTGAGACCTTTCCAATGGTTCAAATGGTTCGAAAAACAGAGTCCTGGATCAAAAGTTATGGCTTCTAGAAGTTGGTCATTTTTTGGAAAATTGCCAATTTTTGAATTAGGACTCAATTTTTGAATTCCAAATTGTAAATATTTTCATGGCTTCTACATGTAATATTTTCATATTTAGAATAATAATATTTTTCTTTGGTTGTGTGCGTGATTTTATTGTGTCTCAGGTTAGCCCCTCGTCATAGACCCTATCAAGCAAAAGATTATTTGCATTGTTTAGCACATGTATATATGTATGGCCATATATATATAGGTATATTTAATTGTATATGTATATTTGCATATATATGTATGTGTGTGTGGATATGTATATATAAAATTTTGTATACATACATATGTATATGCATTTATATGTATGCAGATATACATATATACATAGGTTTGTACATATACATTCATATATGTATATTTATATATGTATGTATATATGAGTGTATATGCATACATATATATTTATATATGTTTTTGTATATGTGAATATGTGTGTGTGTGTGTGTGCGTGCACATATGCATATATATACATATGTATGTATACATATCTATATATGCATATATAAATCATGGCTATTGTTCCACATCATCCTAGTTAGAAATATGGTACAATGTGTTTTCTAGTGGTTGTTGACTTTAAAGGAATCTATAATAGTTATTTATTGTTTGGCATCTTCTCTCTAGTATCTAGATTGGTAGACTACTGTAAAAATGTGTAGAGGTATGCTCTGAAGTAGTTTACGCATTTGAAAAAACTATGGCAAGAAATGTGTAAGAAAGAGAACATAGACAGTTAAATATATTGATTGAATATCTAACTATTATTTTCATTGTGTGGCTAATAACATCATAAATTGTTTTTCAGGTAAGTTGCAATGCCATTTCTTTTTTAGAGGCTAAACAGTTTGAGATAATGCATTATAGTATATGTCTGTGACCTCTTTGAGCCAGTTTTCAAGCTAGCTATAGGTAGAGAAATTGAAATTGTGTAGGAATTTGTATCTATGGAAATGTGTGTTGTTCAAGAAGTAGAGATAAGCATTGAAAAGTTCAACTAATATGTGAGTAATATTTTGATTATTTTATTTTATACATTCATTTTTAAACGTACCCTAGATTGTGTAATGTATGGACATTAAGATTTAAGCTAAAATACACAGTGCAATGTCTTCTTGTGGTTTTGCTTACTTATTCTTCTTATGTTTTTTACAAGATTAAACTATGGGACATAGTTTTCCTATTGACATGGATCTAGCCATCAGTGTTGCTTCTTCAAATGTTAGAAAACTGCATCTCAAAAAGGTAGCTAGAATCACAAGCAGCAAAATCATATTTGCTTGAAGTGATTTTTGACTTTCCTAGCTACATTTGTTGATTGTCTTATAGCAGTAAGTTATTGCTTCTATTATCAAGGCATGCATCAATCTTAATAGTATATAAAATCTATGTAAGCATGCATTCCAATTCCCAATCATACATTTCAAGTACTGTGAACAATGCAACTTACTCACCAGAGATATCCACAATGATTTCTTGAACATGTGCATGATGCCCATGCATGAAGAAATATACAAATCATTGGGAATATCTTGAATAGGTAGACATGTTTCAATGACTTTTTCTCATTCATGGAAATACAATTTGCTTGAATTGAATATAAAATCTGAAAAAAGGGCCTAGACTGATTTTATATAAAATGGTTGCATGAACACAAGGATAAATTTAAGTGCCATGATTTGAACCAAATGCATCAATCACCAATACTATGCAAAAGAAATTGGCACAACAGTTCCCATACAATAGACATAAACATTGTGAACAAACACAGATTTAATGTTTCTATATGTAGACATTTTCCAATTAATTAGACCTAATTTTTATTTTCATTTAATAAATTCAAGTGCAGTTGCACTGCATGTGTACAAAAAACATACATTAAACCATAAAATGTAGAGATGCAAAAAACTGTAAAATGACACTATAAAAGATATAAGAACTTACAATTTCTTTGTTTTTCAATTCAAATATTGTAGACATAAACCCTCTCAAAAGGCACCAATTTCACCCTCATTGAACATAAGTATGTTTATATATATATACATATCTATATATGTGTGTATATATGTGTACACGTATACATTTATATATGTTTATATATATTCATAAATATATATGACTTGTTGCTTCCAACACCATAGATGTAAAGCCTCTTAACATACACAAATTATAGCCAACTCTTTCTTTGTTTCCAATATGAGAGACATAGATCCTGTCAACAGACACAAATAACTATCTCATTCAAACTATCTGAGGCAGTGAGTAAAGAAAACGAAAAATGATAGTGTAAAAGATATAGGAACTTAAAAACCTCTTCCTTCCTTCTTTGAATGTGAAGAATGGGTGAACTAGATCATTTAATCTGCATACATGGGTAGAGAAAAATGGGAATTCGAATGGAGAATGCTAGTACATGTCAAAGCAATGATCTTAACTAAATTTGAACAAGAGATTACATGGTGGAAGATACATTGACAATTGGGTGATAACAACTATTTTTCTACACAAGTGTTCAATTAGCACATGTAAGAGGGTGGTTGTTGGAGTGTGGAAATTTTTTTTGCAAAAGAATTTATCTCTATCAAACATCTCTATGTTAGTTGGAAGACTACCTAGGAAGGAAACCAAAGTAGAACAACTTCTTTCTAATTCCCCCCATTCTAAACTATGATAGGTGTAGACTATGTGGGTGAACAGAGATGTCGTTCTTGTTATCCAATATAAGCAAATGAATAAACATTACAAATCATTGATGTTTATGCCATAAGAAATTAATGGTAGCTGCATTGAAGTCTATTGACATTAAATAGGAATGGAAGACTATATATGTATAGGACCATTATCAGAATGGTATTCTATAGCTAAGAACATTAAAAATCCATGAAACATTTCTAGTGTTAATCAATACATTGCACTTACTATTGGAAAGTTTTCATTTATTATGGGTGGACTAAACTACAAGTTTCATTAATGGTTTAGGGTGTGACGTTTTAAGTCTTTCAAGCAAAGTATTACTTTCCTTGTTTGTTTGTTCATTTGATCAAGTTGTGTCATGAGGCTAAAATTTGTGTCTATTGAGAGAGGTTTTAGATCTACCATGTTGAAAGCGACAAAGATGGTGTTTGTAAGTTCCTGTATCTTTTTCACTTTCATTTTTTCAGTTTTGTATTGTTTACCTCAAATTTTTTGATAAGGATGGGATCAAAATATTTTGGGAGGGTTCATGTCTAGCATTTTTCAATTGGAAAAATGAAGCATTTGTAAGTTGCTATACCTTTTATAGTGTCATTTCATGATTGTTTGCATCTTTGTTTTTAACATTTATGTCTACACACAATAGATGAGATCTTGCAATTAGTAAATTCAAATGTGCTATTTAACATGCCACATGTCCCCATGAAGAGTGCATGTGAAGACACCACTATACCAAGGAACTCATGAATTTCCAATAGCCAAGAACCCTACGACAATTATTATTTAAAAACAAATAAAAAAATGGAAAAACCATGAGGAAAGTACCACAATCCAATGAGAAAATTGCAAAAAACATTGATAGTTAACTTTTAATAAATATTTCCCACAGCATCAGCAAAACTATGGAAAAAACTTTGGGTGCGGTTCTTGATGGTCAGTTTTAATATACAGGATTGAGGTGATGATATTAGTTTAGTTCCATTGCTAGTGATCACTAATACACAAGTTGAAATTAGTGGAGCCATAAAATGAAAAGATGTAAAAAATTATAGAATAACAATGTAAAATACATATGAACTTACAAATGTGTCATCTTTCACTCCTTGCACAATAGACATAAACCTTTTCAACAAACACAAATTTAATGATTTTATGTGGAAATATTTTCCAATTACTTAGACCTAATTTTCATTTGGATTTAATAGATGTATTTGCAATGACCAACAGAGAAGAGGAAATTAATGGATAATGGTGTTTAAGTATTCTAGTCAAGTTTAAAGACTAATCCATTAAAACATTCAATGATAGGGAAGGGTAGAGATTAATGTAGAAGATGTAGATATCAATAAACAATAAACATTAATCCATAAAATGCAAAAATGTAAAAAACTATAAAATGGCATTGTAAATGATATAGAAACTTACAAATGACTCATTTTCCACTTCCAATACAATAGACATAAACCTTGATAACAGGTACAAATTTTATTGTCTTAGTTGTTCTCTAAAGTTTTGCAATGGTTCAAACTCTGTTGTTCCCTACCAATGAGTTTTGTTATGGATTAATTTCTTTTTTTGCAATTTTGTCATTGGATTTTGATATTTTAGTGGTTTTTTTTGTATTTTCCTAATCCAAATTTATTGTGTATTCATGAAACATTGAAGGATGTCTATCTATTCAAGATATGTCTAATTTACCATAGTTCTAAGAAAATTAAGAAACAACGAAAATAATACTTTGCTTGAAAAACTTAAAAGCTCACACCATAAGTCACTAATGATGGCTGCACTTCAGTCCACTCACAATAAATAAGAACTCGCAAATACTAAATGAAAATGTACTACTTAAAGCTTCCTACAATCATTTTTATTAAAAAAATAGATTAGAGATTGGCAAAACCACAAGGGAAATACCAACAAGGAATGAAAAATTTGTAAAAAAAATAGTACTGCAAAGCTAACTATGATAGGCTTATGCATTACTAATGTTTTTTACTATACACATGTTTTCATTGCACATGTCTGTGTCGATAGGTGGCATTGTTCATAGTATTTTACATGCCTTGTCTAGAACTAGTGCTAGCACTTAGTAGTTGAAATTGAAATACATTGTTATACAAATTTCCTATTTATTATTAAGATTGATAGATGCTTTGTTGTTCTCAGATAGAAATTGTCATTATTTTCCATGTATGTGAGAACATACAAGATCAAGTTTATAATAAGCTATGGCCTAAATTTGTAAGTTCACTCTCTTTATTATCCCTACCTTATATAATCACGACCTATTATTTTTGCAAGAGAATTATTCTAGGAAAGAATTTGATTATTGTTATGTTTTGTCTGTATATTATTACAATTTCATTCAACAAATAAATCTTGTGAAGTTGATAATTGGATGTTTGAATGAATATTTCACTTATATTTACAGATATACATAAAAGGACTTGGCTATTTGTTTCCAAGAATTTTTAATCATCCTTATTTCACTATAGGAATCAAATGAGATAACAATGAAAACTTTGGTAGGGTGGTGTTCATGGTCAAAAAGTAGAGACTATAGAAATTTCCCAACTTCACAGAACTCGAAAAACTCAATGGCTATGTAGGCATTGATATTAGGAAGTCGTAATTTTATATATACAGTTTTAATTCAAGATTTTGGAAAATCATAGTTTTCATGCACATTCAAATATCATTCCTAATTAGATGTTG
>VDFB02000015.1:189688205-189804176 GCA_007258455.2 Sequoia sempervirens | reverse complement strand
CCTTCCCATCTCATCTCAAGCCTAAACAAGAACTTGAGCCATGAGTGAGGCATATCATTATCTTGTTTGATGTGAATTCTACCCATCCCCTAATTCATTATTAAGGTTATCACTCGATTAAGAAACCCTCCAATGGGTTGTCCTAGACACCACTTTGGGTTTTGGCCCCCATTGAGAGCCACTCCCCTACTTGTAACTAGTAAACCCTACACATCAAGCAAGGCATTTACCATCTTGCACACATATCATAACCTCATGAATTTAAACATAGAGCAAGGTATTGACCATCTTGCACATTTATCACAATCAATTGAACACCAACCAAGACAACATGAACCCATTTCCCAACCCATAGCCACAATCCAACCATCATGAATATGTAGTACAACACTCAGGATTTTCATTTCACTCAATACACATATGCATACCATTCAATAGAATATCATTACAAAATCTCATGAATCCAAACATAGACATGATGGCAACACCCTTAGATATTATTTCACACAAAACACATGACCAATAACATAGCCAACCACTTTCAAGGTTACATAGTAATAAGGACTATACACACAAATAAACTCCCTCCCAGTCCTCTAGAAACCAACACATTAAACACACTTCCCAATGGCATATAAACTTGAACATAGTTTACAAAATGACAATAATTGCATGAAAAATTAATCCAATAATCAAGACATAGTCAATTATTCATAAGGATGAAATCATAATCTAAAACTCACTTTAGTTAACAAGAATGCAATGTTGGAAGAACAATCTATTTTACAGTGCACTTATTGTAGCTATAAAACACTGAAAGGGGAAAATACCATCTCTATGGAGGCATTAGAAATTATCACTATATAAATCTATCATGATTCTACTATTAAGACTTTCTTGTTATTGTAAATGATAATATAATGATCCCAGTAATGAGAAGGGGATTCAAACCATCTAGAAGGAAAACTACCCCATATATTGCAAGCACTAAAGAAGGAATCCAGAAAGTGGAAACAAAATACTATGTAGAAATCATTTCGAATATGCAACAACTAAAGAAAATTCCTATTGATGGAATTATGAAGATAAGCATAGGGTAAGTTTGTCAACATTTACAACCAAACAAAAAAATCAAAGAAAATCACCTACAAGACATTACCAAATTTTAATTAGAAATATTTTGACCAAGAAAGCTTGACAAATCCCTAGAACACACTTATTGTTGCAACATGAACATTACAATTTCCAATGCAAACTTGTCCCTGACACCAACTATTTGAGTAAATAAAATTTCTTGATGACCACCATCCACATTATTCAATACAACCAATCAATCATAACATTATAACCATGGAAACATACCCTTAAATAAGCCATTATTCAACTCAAACCATTATATTCAAGAATAACTAAATCATTAATTAAACCATCATTTTAATTGGACTAATTACTATGAAGACCCTAATTTTTAAATTGCAACTTTAGTATAATATTAAAATAACAATATCCTAAATAATTGGTTCACATGGAAATTCTACTAATCAACCATTTAATAATCGTAAAATTAATCAACATTTATTTACCTATTAGTTAATAGTGAGTCATCAGAATCATCTAACATTTACTTAGAATCATTTAAATTAAGTAATCAATTCCTAAAATTTTACCCTTAATCACTATTAACTTTTCCCCACTCTTAATTAAATATGAAATAAATCAATAAATATATAATTATTTTTACTTCTCCACATATCATATAAATTAAATAACTTATCTACTTACCGAATAGATCAATTCAAATTACACAATCCTTTTAACTATTCATTTTCCTATTTTATTTACCAAATTCACTTATATATAGCAATTTAATTACTTGTTTTAACTATCTAATTCAAAATATTTTATTATGTAATTTTCACTTATCAAATATGTAAGAAATCATTCTTTTACTCAATTCATTTGTTTATACAATTAAATACTCATTTTCACAATATCTATCCAATCAACAATCTTTTATAACATTTTATTTCTCACAAAATATTATTTTTCTAACAACACAAATTATAATATATATATAATACTATTATCATCGAAATGCAATTCATAATACAAACTTTATCAAACTCATAATATACCAATGCAATACACAACCTACATTATCAAATCACAGTTCATAATATAAATTTTATCAAATTTCAATTCATGTTGTAAGGGTAGCGAAGACACAAGGTTGGAAGGCACACGACCCAAGTTGGGGCATGCAAGTATGGAAATGTTTGACAGAAGACCTCAAAGAGATCTCATCTCATGGAATGATATGAGGGAAGGGTGCACACAACATGGATTAATTGAAAAGGCTTCAGAAACCTTCAAGCGAATGTGATTGGTTGGGTGTAATCCACTACCACTACTTATGCCTAGTGCATGGGTAAGTAAATTAGTTTTGATGTTGCAATTGCCATAGGTAGACATGTATGCAAGGATTTTTCTAACATGGAGGAGGTGCATGGCTCTTTGATAGAGTGCCTCAAAGAGATGTCAACTTGTGGAATGCAAAGGATGCAAGATACACACAAAATGGATTTATTGGAACTTAAAAAATGCAATCGATAGGGTAAATCGATGCTATGGAATACAATGACTATAGGTTATGCATGAATGGATTTTCATTGAGGTGTAAACCAAAATCCTAGTAGACATGTATGCAAATTGCGAAAATATATCTATAAGGTAATCGAATGCAATTATCAATTGTTTACATTTTGGAATAAGAAAATAAATAAATAAATGTCTTGGCTTCAGGAAAAATAAGACAATCAGTTATTCATTTTCAAAAGCAGAGAGAAAGAGGACAATCACATTGATTGGACACTCAAAGAAACAAGAAAAAAGATCAAGTCCAACCTAGATCCGATGTTGGCAGGGATGAAACTCAATGTCGAGCTCAAATTTCACTCCAAATTCCCCCTTCTCTGATTTCATGATCCCAAGATTTCAAACCCCCAAACTCTAGGTAAAAATCAAAAATAGAATGGAAATTTTCAAACTCTTCTCCCCCAAAATCCACCATAGAATAATATTTCACAGGAAATTTTCTTCTAGACCAAAAATGTTTCCAGAGCTAAACAATATATGGGGAAACCAACCAACTAACCAATGAATTATAGTTGCTTTTTAATTTATTAAGTTAATAGTTAAAGAAATTAAAAATTATTCATTTAAAATCTTAATTTCAGTAACTATGAAATATTCACGAAGTAATAAAATAAACACTTGATTTCACACAAACGGGTAAAATCATTTACCCCCAAATTATTTGCATATTATAAATAATTTTTTAACCCAACATTATAACCTTTTATTTATTTATTATATTATTATTATTTATTTATTTTATTTTATTTTAATATTACATTACAAATTTATTTTATTATAACCTATGATTATTTACAAATATGTTTATATTTATTAATCAAAGTACCCTTTACTTAATAATTTATTTTAATGCATCAAATAACCAAAGGAATTTATCAAAAATAAATAAATAAATAAACCAAATGTGAATCAATTGCCTGAAACCTAACCAAGGTCAAAAAGCAAGACCTCAAGCAACACCGACTGACCAAACTAACAAACTGACAAAATTGATGGGGTGCCAAACCAAGTACTCATCCTCTTCGAGGATGATGGCTAGGGTAGGGGACCAAGTGCTATCTCCAATAAAATGATCCATTGGGTTTCAAGGCATGCTCAAACCTATCAATTCAGGTGGATTCAATGCCTAGTACCTGCAACTTGCAACACAAAATGGTGATGCATATACGTATACATATAATCAGGCACACCATGAAAGGGAGTCATAGCATTGCAGGGTACTCACAAGTGAGTGATGCAACACTATCCCCTTCACCCAAATACATTAGTAAGAACATCACCAACTCAAATAACAACCAGTTACATAATAATCAAGGTAAGATTAGTCACACAATAATCGTATAATAGTCATGATAAGATAATCACATAGAGCTCATGATAGGGTTAGTCCTCATAATCAAATAAAACCATATAATAATCATAACATGTGCAGAAAACCTCAAGTAATAGAAGTGCCATCAAATACATCATCATAGCAATAAGTCCAACTTCAAATAATGTATCATAATGTCTCATCCTAAAATAGATCAATTGCTTAAGATCATTAGCATATATCTTTAAATATCCCTATTATTTTACCTTCATCTCCAAGTTCCAAAACCAAACTACCTACACATCCATTGTGAGAATGGAGGGGCACTACACAATTTATGTGAGTACAAAAGAAATGTTGAATCAACTATTGTTTCTAATTTTTTTGCTTCTAATCAGAACACTTACTCTTTCATAACTCTGCTTTTGCAAACTTTGTCTTTTCCAGTGTTTCTAGCCAAGGCCACTAGGCATGTTCTTGTAAACTTGTGTTGTTCCTATACAACTGCAAGTCAGTATATACTTGTTCTGAAATAGAATTGGTATCACACACAATAATGGTAAGCCTTTGCACACTATATGATCCTTTACTACAAATAAATTTGAAAGAAAAGTTTGTTATGGATTTCACAACTACTTTCAAGCACATCTAGATGGTATTTACTTCATGGATATGAATGTTTAAAATTGATTGTATAGCTCCTAGATGCTATTCGGTGTTCCATTTGTACTATCCACTCTAGTTTCTATGAGCGTTTTATGTGACTACTTTTTCGTTTTTGTACTCATGTAAATTTCATGTCTGGCTATTGTCTAAAAACAATAGTATCAATTATACTATTCCAAGTATCTTCCATGCTTTTGGTATTGCAAATGAATAGAAAACTATTTGAAATAGGTATGTTATTACAAACCATATTAATTAGGAATTGCACATAATACATTTCTTTATTGCAAAAAAATTAGTAAATCAAAAAATGCATGCATTGCACAATTAGGTTGTAACAAGACCATGAAGTAAATTATGTATACATATCAAGTTTCTAAATTGCCAACTGCATGTTACGAATATTTGGCCATTTTATACAATAGATATTTCACCATTGGTGAGCATCCAATACAGTATCTAGAGCATCTAAAAATAGGTGAGTACTTGAAATTTGACACCAAAAAATTTCCAAAACATATCAAACATCATTAATGTATTTTCCACAGTTTGTTTTGATACATGCCTCACATAAATATATCATTGCATATGTTTGTAGAAACATTTGGAAAACACAAATCTGATTTTTTTGCAAAATTGGAGATGGATGAGCCGATTGAAAAACAAGATGAAAAAACACAAGTAATTTATTATGTTTCTATGACATATGAATTCAGTTTTTATGTGTAATTATCAATTTAGTTTATGTCTTTGCTCAAATTGCAATGTACAGATTGAAAGCAGTGATTGCAGAACCAACAAGCATCTTTGATATATGCACAAAGCACTATGCTCTAGCATTTGAAGGTGATGTTTTGGCTATTTATGGCCCTGCTATTACCACAAATCTTGGAACACCACCAAAATAATAAATTGTGCATGCTGATTTAGTTGATAGTCATGGTCAAATGACAATCATTGCAAACATCAACAACAAATTAATTGACACAGTTATGCCATTGTTATCACCTCATACAAGTGTCCATCTCACAAACTTTTTCATTAGGAAAAAGAACTCAATATGAAAGAGGGGATGCTGATTATTCCCTTTTTTTAATTGCTAGAAGCATGATTGAACCCATTGAAATTTTTTGTAAAGAATGCATATTGATTCTTGATACAACCATCTCGTAGCTCATCCAATCAAATGGCAACTTCTCGATTGAGACAATTAGCATTGTTGTTACTAGTCATTATCAAGTTCCAATGCAATATGAGCTACAAGTTAAAGATGAGGAAAGCCAAGATGATTTTAACATTGTAGGATATCTTGTACGATTCATGTCCACATCATAGAATTCTAGTGTTTTTGTTTTCCATGAAACAAACTTGCATATAACATGCTTTCTATATTAACAACAATTGCATTTGAATAGTCTCTATTTCATTGGATTTGTTTCCCTATTTTTGAACATTAATTTTTTATTCTAATTCAATGTCATTGAATTCTTAAACTAACTTCCCATGGGATTTTGCATCTTGACAATTCTATAACTTGCAAATTATAGTCCCAATTAGCCACAAAAAATTGTATGGAAGACTTCAATTGATCCTGGCATTAGCTAAAACCCATTTCTTATTGTTCATAAATATTATTTGATCTAGGCCAAAAGGCACAAATTTAATCAAAACAACACAATACACCATCATTGATGTACTCAATGATGCATCTATGAAGGCTTTCCTAGAACCATTGAAGATGTCAAACATGGAAGTAAACACTTGAACCATTTAGATTTTACACATTACCATACATTTTTGATAGAAAGCACTTGGCATATGTGCTTTTCTATAGTGAACTTTCCAAAATGTGCATTGATTTGATTTGTCTTTAATTGCATCTACACTATCATTGTAGGTGAGAGGACCACTAAGACCTAAGAATTTCCACTTTCCCCCATATGAACCAATCTGCACTTCATGTAGACAAAGATTTTTTTTACACAAACATCAAAAAGTGATCTTGCATGTTGCACAACATGTGGCATTGAATTTTTTTTTGAATATATCCCATTTTCTACAATGTACTTTCCATACAATAGATGGAGCTATGGACTACTATCTACACAAACAACAACTATGAAACTACTTCCCACAGCTAGTTGCAATTCCATTTCAAGATTACAAGAAAGACATGTCTAGAGTAATCTTCTTGCTGCAGAAATTTTGGTTGCAAGGAACGTTCACACTTGTAGTGGATAACTGCATCATACAAATTGTGACTGAAGCAAGCAGTATGGCATCTCCACCAACTTGAAAAGAAATTTTTAGTTTGGACTAGGTGCTTACATTGCACAATTCCAATTTCTATTTCTATTCATTGATAACATGTCATACATATTGCATTGTCATGAGTATAGCATTTATTGAATATGAAACAAGATCCACAAAGTGAAATGATGTAAGGAAAACTCCTAAGGTTGCTTGCACTGCCTTCAAGAAGACTTTCCACTGTCTCCTACCTAGAACCTACTACCAAGGGTTCTTGTTGAGCTTAAAAGACTACTCTAGTCCTGCTCCAACTCTTCTCAGAGAGATTTATACCTTGTGCTTTACCTTTGAAGATTCAACACCATTTGAAATTGCTAATGTCCCTTCAACACCTAGAAGAGTCTAGATGCCAACTTCAACACCGTGCTTGAGCTACTTGCAGGGGAGTTGGAAACACTGATTTGATGCATTTCACAACCACTTGAAGCCATCTTGGAGGTTCTTCAACTACCACTCCTACTGATCTCAAGAGGTTGTCTTTGTAGAGGGTTATTCCTTGTAGCCCTTACCAGTCAGTTTTCTGACTTTTCCTCTCAAAATTTTCAAACAACCTGTTAGTTAAAATGCACTTCCTGACACCCTTTTCAGTCCTTTAAATCTCCACAAGATGTCAGTCCTCTGCCCCAACCGTACGGTGGTTTCCAACACTCTTGGAGAGTAGGACTAATTCCCCTAAGATCTAGGGTTTCACTGGTCTTTTCTACAAATCTACCTTCAAATGTTGGTTTTTTGCTTCAACCTTATTGGCATGTGAGAATCTCATCTAATCCCACCTGAAACCATATGGATTTCGTACAGTGCTTGCAACCCTTGCTTGTACTCTTTAACTTTCCTCTTCCAAACTCCTAATCGGGTTACAAAAGCTCGCCTAGGGTTTGGAATTTAAAATCATTGCTTTACTCTTTTGGTTTCCTATCACTAAATATATACAATGCACTAGCTTCCCTCCCATATTCAACCAATTTCAGGAATATTCCGTGGTTGGTGTCTATGGGGAAGCCATTTGAAATCTTGCTGCTCAAAACAGTATTTACAAACCTCTAAACTTTGATCTAAAGATTCAAATCAAAAACTCTACTCCAAATAGTCTAAATAGAAGATGAGTATTGTTCTACTCTATCCTATGAGCATGAACATAGTGTTAAATCAACAAATACCATGCCCACAAGATCACTATTTCACAATATGCACGGGCAGATACAGAAAATACAGACTTTATCTATTGCTTGCAATCCAAAGTTTAACTACTATGCATGTGTTCTTAGTCAATGGACTATTTACAAAGAAGATATGCTAGAATATGTTAAATAAATTCTAATCCAAAGCAAATCAGTGCATATATTCCATAAACATAACGGTTGTCTGAAAACACATGGGGTTTTCAGTAAACACAGGAAATACAAAAAATTGCTAACTCTTCCTATTTTTCACAACAAAATTAGTTTACAATGATCTAACTGCTCTCTACGAGCCACACACTCTACTCTTGATGCCTTTGCCACCATTCAAGGGTAGTTGATCGAGCATTATCCCTGATTTCAAGGGATTCCCAATGCCAAGTAAAGTGCATGCAACCAAACAAGTTCATCATGCAATCTTGCAACTCTGCCTTTAACCTTACTTATAGGACCTTAATCACCTCAAACTT
This sequence comes from Sequoia sempervirens, assembly GCA_007258455.2. Classification (NCBI taxonomy): domain Eukaryota; kingdom Viridiplantae; phylum Streptophyta; class Pinopsida; order Cupressales; family Cupressaceae; genus Sequoia; species Sequoia sempervirens. The sequence goes on along the minus strand of VDFB02000015.1, from coordinate 189,795,585 downwards.
GAACCAACAACTCCTTAACTACCCATGGCATCTCCAAAAAATGAGGATAGCACACTAAAAGTATTATATTCTACCAAATGTTGTCCAAAGCTTAATAAAGAAAAATTTAACAACCTTGACAACCTAATGATGACTTTAGTCCTAGAGACTAACTTAACACACAAATGAGACCTTCTAAGGTCCAAAGTAAATAACTAAGATCCTGACTTGGCTAAGGTTAGTACAAGCCAAAATTGTGCAAACCAAAATGGAGGTCAACCTAGGTGCTCGTGCACCATCCTCACCAAAACAGAGAACTTCAATCCACCCTTTGATTGAGCAAGTTAGGATCAATGCCCAACTTCTTAAACTCTGCCTCCTTGATCCATACTACATCAACTTCAGATTTTCCTTGTCTTTGGATCAAATATTCCTTATACTGTTTGGTCCTAGTCTTCTTGTATACCCTGGTATCCAAAATCTTATCAGCTTGCTTGACTGTAGTAGGGGGAAGTTTGAGTTCTTCCACATCTTGACTGACTTCTTGGAAGGTCTGATCCATGTTGATTAGTGGTCCTTTGTAGTGTAACAGATCTACAACATTAAAAATAGGGGACAGTCCACTGTCATCTGGCAATTGCACCTTGAAAGCATTGTTGCCATACTTCTCTAAGATAGGACAGGGACCTATCCTCTTCATTTGCAGCTTGTGACGAACTCCTTTCTGCAATCTAGCCTTGTTCAAATGGACCATCACTAAGTCTCCCACATTGAATTGGACTTCTCTCCTATGCTCATCCACCTTAATCTTATGCTTCATGGTATTTTCTGTCAAGGTTTTTCTGACTGTCTCATGAATCTCCTGCATTGCACAAGCAAATTCATCAGCATATCCACTTCCTTTGACTCCATCCTTCATCTCTTTCAGCTCATAGACACCCCTAGGATGTAATCCATATACAATTTCAAAGGGGCTCTTCCTTGTTGACCTATTGACAGTATCATTATAGGCATATTTAGCTTGCCCAATAATTTGATCCCATTGTTGACCATACTCCTTGGTCAAGCATCTTAGAAGGTTTCCAAGTGTCCTATTCACAACTTCGGTCTGACCATCAGTTTGGGGATGGTATGCAGATCCAAAGGACAAATTGGTGCCCATTCTTTGCCAAAGAGTGTTCCAAAAATGACTCATAAACTTAGTATCCCTGTCTGATACAATGCTGATTGGTAAACTATGAATCCTTACTATCTCTTTGAAGAAAAGAGAGGCTATTTGGCTGGCATCATTGGTTGTTTTGCAGGGCACAAAGTGAGCCATTTTGCTGAATCTATCAACAATAACATAAAAACTGTCCATACCTTGCTTTGTCTTGGGTAAACCAACTACAAAGTCCATGCTCAAGCATTCCCATGGCCTAGAAGGGATAGGCAGTGGTTGGTATAGGCCTGCATTTGAGGAAGTGCCCTTGGAATTTTGACACACCACACAACTCTCTACATACTTCCTGACATCTAGTTTCATCTTAGGCCAAAAATAAAACCTTTGAACTAGTTCCTGAGTTTTGGTGATCCCAAAATGACCACTCAATGCACCATTATGCTTCTCTTGTATTAAGTTTTCTCTAATAGAACCTCTAGGAACACAAAGCTGATTTCCTTTAAACAAAAGATCAATTTGCAAGGTATATTCAGCATATTTGCTATGGAAATGGTTCTTGTACTCAAGACATACCTTATAGATATCTGCAAAGTCTTCATCATCTGCATATAGATCTTTGAAGTGATCTATTGTCATGCTCTTTAACTAGATTTCTTGAATTGTGAGAACTCTCCTGCTCAATGCATCAGCCACTTTGTTGAGAGCTCCTTTCTTGTGCTTTATATTGAAGGTGTAAGCTTGCAAGTACTCCACTCATTTCATGTTTCTGTGACTCAACTTCTCTTGTGAATTCAGAAAATTGAGTGCTTGATTGTTTGAGTACACAATGAATTCTTTGGGAAGCAAGTAGTGCCTCCACTTCCTTAATGCTTGTACCAATGCATACATCTCAAGGTCATAAGAAGAGTACTTATTCTTGGCTTCACTTAACTTCTCTGAATGAAACGCCACCGGTCTGCCCTCTTGGCTGAGAACAGCTCCAATTGCTACATTACTTACATCACATTCAATGGTGAATAGCTTCTCAAAGCTTGGCAACACTAAGATAGGTTGGGTAGCTATCTTTTCCTTCAGCAACTCAAAACTCTTGTTAGCTTGCTCATTCCATACAAACTTGGTTTTCATTCCTCCTTTAATGGTATCCAACATAGGAGCACAAATAGCACTAAATTGCCTTATAAATTTCCTATAGTATTGAGCAAGACCATGGAAGCTTCTTACCTCTGCTACTGTCTTTGGAGTAGGCCAATTGAGAATGGCTTCTACCTTGCTGCTGTCCATCTTCAAGTTGCCATGTGATAGCACAAATCCAAGATACACCAGCTCTATTTTGATGAACTCACACTTTTCTAGATTGATCATCAACTTCTCCTCCTACAGCTTCTTGAAAATCAACTCAATATGTTGGAGGTGCTCTTCTCTAGTTCTACTATAGATTAGTATATCATCAAGATACACTACTACAAACTTGCCAATGTAGTCTTTGAGGATTTCATTCATGAGTCTCATGAATATGGAGGGGACATTAGATAATCCAAATGGCATAACTAGCCACTCATAGATACCCTCATTTGTTTTGAAGGCTATTTACCACTCATCACCCCCATGTATTCTAATTTGGTGGTAACCACTCTTTAAATCTATCTTGGTATGGTACCTAGCTTCACCTAGACAATCCATGAGATCTTCAATCCTAGGGATAGGAAACCTATACCTAATGGTTATCTTGTTTATTGCCCTGGAATCAGTACAAAGCCTCCATTCTCCTCCTTTCTTAGGTGCTAAGATAGTGGGAATTGCACAAGGACTAATGCTTTTCCTAATGAGACCTTGGTCAAGAAGTTCTTGAATCTACCTAGCTATTTTCTCATTTTGGTTAGGTGTCATCTTGTAGGCTGCTTTGTTTGGAAGGGTGGCTCCTGGTATCAAGTCTATCCTATGACTTATGGCTCTTTTAGGAGGTAAGGTTGCTAGTTGACCACTACTTACAATACCTTCATAGGTCTGCAACAAGTCTTGAATCTCCTTGGGTAACTCTTGTTTTTCAGCTGCCTTCTCTTTGCTCACCTCTCTTGGCTTTATCATCACTGCATAGCCAACTCCTTCTCCTTCTTCCAAGGCCTTTAAGAACTCTTTTTCACTAGATATTAGCAGTTTAGAACCTACTGTCTGCACCTCTGTGTCCTCTAGCAAAGACTGAATCTTGAAGGTTACATTGTCTTTCTTGAAGGTATATGAATTCTTAGTTCCATCATGCATAGCTTGGTGGTCAAATTTCCATGGCCTACCTAGGAGCAAGTGGCATGCATCCATAGGTAACACAACACACAATACCTTGTCTTTGTACTTGCCAATTGAGAACTCCACCCATGCTTGTTCATTCACCAAGACATGCTGACCCTTATTGAGCCATGTGACCTTGTAAGGATTATTGTGAGGTATCCTTGTCAATTTCACTTTGTTGACTACCTCTTCTAACACAATATTGTCAGTTGAACCTGAGTCTATTATGACCTTACACACTTTCCCCATCATCTTGCATTTTATCCTAAACAAGGACCTTCTTCGGCTTGGCTCTTCTTTGACTGGTTCTTTGATCAAAGTCCTCCTCATCATGAGATTCTCAGCTTCCTCTAAGTTCAATGGTACTTCTGATTGTTTATTTGTTGCAGCTGTCTCATCTTGAATCAGATTGGTTCTCTTATCTCCTCCATGAGAAGTGCTACCTCTCTCAGGACATCTATAGGCCAGGTGTCCCAATTGGCTGCAATGATAACATTTCATGTTGGTGAAGTAACTACCTCTTCCTTGTCCACCACTTCTTCCTCTGGAGCTGAATCCTCTTCCTCTACCACCTTTACTAGAACTTCCTTCTTGTTGTTTAGAAAATCTGACTTTTCCTTGGGCTCTTGGTTCTGAGCTTCTTCCACTATAACTTCCTCTTTGTCCTCTCCTGTACTTTCCTTTCCCTCTACCTTTGGGATTTTTCTCTTGCTTCTTTTTTCCTTTCTCCTCTATTTTCAAAGCCATTTGATAGCATTGGTAGACTATTTTGAAGTTTACTAAGCTCATGTCTTCTTGGATAGACCACTTGAGCCCATTCAAGTACCTTTCTAACCTGATAATCTCATCTTCAACCACTTTTGATCTAAGGCACAATTTTTGAAACTCCTCTATATATGTCTAAACATCCATGTCTTTTTTCCTTAGATTGTGTCTTCTCCTATGCAACTGGACTTCATAATCATCAGGGAGATAGGTCTACCTTATCTTGTTTACCATCCCTTTCCATGAAACTATGGGACCTTTACCTTCTTTCTTTCTTTCTAATTGTACAAACTTCCACCATGTGAGAGCTGCTCCTCTCAACCTTGACTTGGCCACCTTTACCTTTTGGGCCTCTATTACACCATCACACTCAAAGTGATTCTCAATGCTCTCAATCCAGTCTACAACTGAATCAGCATCCATTTGTCCAATGAAAAGTGGCACACCTTCCAATGCTTTACCACTCAAAGCTTGCAACGCCTTCAAGAATGGTTCCTTTGCAAGAGCAGGATCAGGCTTTGGGGTTTCCTCCTCCAATTCCTCTTCTTTTTCCTTGGCTTCCTGCTCTTCCTTCTACTTTATCTTGTCCTTCACAGTATCTGTTGTTTCATGGACTTCATCCAGGAGTTTCTCCATCTGAGATATCCTTTTTCTGAGCAACCGGTTATCTTCCTCTTGCTCTTCTACGTTTTTAGCTAGCTCTGCATTTGTCACCATGGTTCCTTCCTCTGGTGTATTCTCTCCTACTGACTCAGTGGACTGAAACATCAATCTCAAGCCTTGAATCTAACTTAGCTTTGATACCAATATGATGTAAGGAAAACTCCTAAGGTTGCTTGCACTGCCTTCTAGAAGACTTTCCACTGTCTCCTACCTGGAACCTACTACCAAGGGTTCTTGTTGAGCTTAAAAGACTACTCTATTCCTGCTCCAACTCTTCTTAGATAGCTTTCTACCTTGTGCTTTACCTTTGAAGATTCAACACCATTTGAAATTGCTAATCTCCCTTCAACACCTAGAAGAGTTTAGATGCCAACTTCAACACCGTACTTGAGCTACTTGCAGGGGAGTTGGAAACATTGATTTGATGCATTTCACAACCACTTGAAGCCATCTTGGAGGTTCTTCAACTACCACTCCTACTGATCTCAAGAGGTTGTCTTTGTAGAGGGCTATTCCTTGTAGCCCTTACCTGTCAGTTTTCTGAATTTTCCTCTCAAAATTGTCAAACAACCTGTCAGTTCAAATGCACTTCCTAACATCCTTTTTAGTCCTTTAAATCTCCACAAGATGTCAGTCCTCTTCCCCAACCGTATGGATTCTGTACAGTGCTTGCAACCCCTGCTTGTACTTTGCTACAAATCTACCTTAAAATGTTGGTTTGTTGCTTCAACCTTATTGGCATGTGAGAATCTCATCAAATCCCACCTGGAACCGTACGGATTCTGTACAGTGCTTGCAACCCCTGCTTGTACTCTTTAACTCTCCTCTTCCAAACTCCTAACCAGGTTACAAAAGCTCACCTAGGGTTTGGAATTTAAAATCATTGCTTGACTCTTTTGGTTTCCTATCACTAAATATATACAATACACTAGCTTCCCTCCCATATTCAACCAATTTCAGGAATATTCCGTGGTTGGTGTCTGTGGGGAAGCCACTTGAAATCTTGCTGCTCAAAACAATATTTACAAACCTCTAAACTCTGATCTAAAGATTCAAATCAAAAAATCTACTCCAAACAGTCTAAATACAAGATGAGTATTGTTCTACACTATCCTATGAGCATGAACATAGTGTTAAATCAACAAATACCATGCCCACAAGATCACTATTTCACAATATGCACGGGTAGATACAGAAAATACAGACTTTATCTATTGCTTGCAATCCAAAGTTTAACTACTATGCATGTGTTCTTAGTCAATGGACTATTTACAAAGAAGAGATGCTAGAATATGTTAAATAAATTCTAATCCAAAGCAAATCAGTGCATATATTCCATAAACATCACAGTTTTCTGAAAACACACGGGGTTTTCAATAAACATAGGAAATACAGAAATCTGTTAACTCTTCCTATTCTTTCACAACAAAATTATTTTACAATGATCTAACTGCTCTCTACGAGCCACACACTCTACTCTTGATTCCTTTGCCACCATTCAAGGGCAGTTGATCGAGCATTATCCCTAATTTCAAGGGATTCCCAACGCCAAGTAAAGTGCATGCAACCAAACAAGTTCATCATGCAATCTTGCAACTCTGCCTTTAACCTTACTTATAGGACCTTAATCACCTCAAACTCAAACCAACAGCTCCTTTAATTGCCCATGGCATCTCCAAACAATGAGGATAGCACACTAAAAGTATTATATTCTACCAAATGTTGTCCAAAGCTTAATAAAGCAAAATTTAACAACCTTGACAACCTAATGATGACTTTAGTCCTAGAGACTAACTTAACACAAAAATGAGACCTTCTAAGGTCCAAAGTAAACAACTAAGATCTTGACTTGGCTAAGGTTAGTACAAGCCAAAATTGTGCAAACCAAAGTGGAGGTCAGCCTAGGTGCTCCTGCACCATGCAGCATCCCAATGTAGAACCATATCAAGAAGCAAAATGTTTAGATGCCATCGCAACCTATCCTTCAGAATGTCAATGAGAAGACAATTGTGTTAATGCTTTTATGAAGGCTAATCTGATAGTTTATTTTCAGCTCTTATATGCACTACATAACTTGACAATTGTATTTTGATCTCTTTGAAACATACATAGTATAGATGTGAACAACTTTGCTTGCCATTTCATAAGTAGTTATAAGTTATGTATTAGTTTATTTTGACTTGTTATATGTATCACATAACTCAAAACTTGTTTATTCATCTATTTGAAACATATATACTATAGTTGTAAACAACTTTTTTTGCAACTTCACACATAATTATAGGTAATGTTGCACATGCAATGCTTTATGATATTTGTAAATCATTATAATACATGTTTTAGATAAAAAAGAAAACTATACCGATTCAATTTTTCTTTTATCTGATATAGAAAATATCTAGTAAAATGCTTGGTGCTTTAACATACAACATTGTATTCTTTCAAAATTTATTTTTAAACAAAAATGATAGCAGCCTTGTTTATTATGTTGTTTTGAACAATCTAGATTCTATTTTTGCAAAATGCATCAACATTACATGTTCCTTCCAAGTATTATGTGTTTACAAGAAAGTTTGTAAGGTTCCATGCAACACCATTTTGGAGAACTTGATTTATGTTTAAATATATTTTCATAGGAATATCACTACAATAATGGGGACATGCACATTACAGTTTCAATCTAATGATTTCATTCCAAAATAGATTATACCTAGTGATCCAACATAACATGTATTTTGTGTCCAAGGACACTATACTTTTACTTATGTCTACCTTTTGTTGATGGCTAACACATAAAAAACAAGACATGCATACTTTCTTATACTTTTCACAATGTCATTTTATAGTTCATATAATTTTTACATGTTGTGCATCTGAATTTGACTTGAATCTTGCATGCTTCTATCTTTGAACAGCTAAATAATAGTATAAAAAAATTTATGTTGAGAATTCATATCTTTCACTCCTCGTTTTGACATTCAATATTCAAAGATAGAGAATTATGTGGACTACATATATGGCATAAGCATTTACAAATTTCCATAGACAATTTACATTTGCTAATATCAAGTGACTTAGTCTTCTGTTGATTATGTACCTTCCTATATCTTTCACAGTGTTATTTTATAGATTATATGCATTCAAAATTCATTTATGACTTATGATGTGAAGCCTTCATTGCGTTAAACAAAACAATGTTTGAATTTCTTCTTCATTTGCTCTAGTCCTCCCATGACAATTAATTCAGTCTCTATTAAAAAAATTTGTCTTTTGTGTTACATGCAAATAATCAAACGTTTCTAACTTCCTATATCTAAAACACTTTCAATTTCATGTGCTTCCGTCTCATTTGTCTAGATTATTTGACAATACTGAAATATGTTAATAGACATGTTTTTTGTTTATTTGCATTTGCAGCTCATGAATCATTTATACTAACAAGTCTTTAATCTCCCATGCCAAAAATTGTTTTGGTTTCTTGTTCATTTCCTCGCATTCTTTCATGCAAATGAAATTAGTGTGCATTGGAATAATTCATAGCTATTATGTTCAACCCAAAGACCAAGGAATATGTAAGTTCCAATATCTATTGCACTATCATTTTCTTTCCTTGCATGTTCATTACTACACATTGTTTGATGGCAATAAAATCTTTCTTTGCTCATAGGTATTATGTTAATCATTTGCAAGCGAACCATGAGGCATATGTATGTTCCTAGACCCTTTCCAATCTCATTTGATAGTTTTTCCTCTACCTAAAATTGTAATGAATGTTCCTATTTGTACATTCCATTTTAACAAAATCAAATAAATTATGCTTATATAGTGCCTAGCTTGCATTTATATGTATAGTATAGTAGACAAAAAGTAGGCCTTAGTAAGTTTTCATATATCTTTTATAGTCTCATCTTTTCCATTTCTATTTGATCTGCTTATTTTTTCTGAAAAAAGTAGAATATTTGTCTATCGACAAGTTCTATGTGTACTATTTTAGCAAGGGGAACTCAATGTGTCTATAAGTTCATCTATCTTCAACACTACTACTTTATAGGTTTTTACAACTATGCACCTACGATGGGGACTCTTATATTGCAAACTATTTCTTTGCATCAAGAATGGAGAAATTTAGACAATGCTTGATTCCTCATTGCTATTAGAAAGGTTACATAACCTTTCAAATGTTATTTGATATTGTGATGTCCTTCTATCCTGGTTTTTTCCTTACATCACATTTTTATTAGGTCAATATAAATATGTACACTCTAATTTTTGTTGAGATTATGGATGCACAGTCCCTGAAGCTTTGAAATCTTCAATAAAGGACCTTATCCATGAAAGAAAATCAACCACAAAGGAAAGTGTTGCAACTATGGAATGTTGAATAAAGACTCTATATTGATGTGATATGATGAAATGATATGTTACAAATGAACAAAATGCCTGAATATAAAGGAAAAAGAGAAAACCTAAGATGCATGTGATGTTGCCAAGTGTTATAATCTAACAACAAGTGACAACATGTGAACCCTATCTAGATGATTATTAAATTTTGAGATAAGTTCTAGAAGGAATCTTATCCCACAAACAAGGAAGGGAATATTATCCCATTTATTAAATGATTTATTAAAATGCAACCTAGGACTAAATGAAATATGACCTAAGTTAACTTATGCTAGTGTAATAATTAATTTGTTAGTGTAATTAACAAATTCAAATGTAGAGTAACTAGAGTACACATAAATGAACTCATGGATTTGTGCTTGTAGAAATCCCAAATTCTGGCTAGAAAGACTCGCAACTTCACTTTTGGCTCTGAGACTGCTTCACAAAATACTTGAATGCCTTATGATACAAATAAAGTAGAAGTGATTTTATTTTGATCAAATCATGCTTGCAAGTGTCTCATCCACCATTAAATCTCACTCATGTGCTACACGAACGACTCTAACCATATTTGATGTAGATTTAAATTCTAGTCGTTGATCCTTCAGTTAGATCAAATCATCAAGTGACTGCTTTCAAAACAAGCTGACATAATCACCAACATGGCAATAAAGGGCCCACCATACCATATGCTTCCAAGGAAATCCATGTGGAAGTTTCCCACGATATCGCAATCAGTAAAGACCTTGCAACTTATGATCATGCAATGGTAGGCAACCGTAGATCTTAAGCATCGGTGATCTTGTTCCTTCAACACAGTCACTAGCCTTGTCATTAACTGTCAAGCAACTTTCCCATCAAGATTATAACATACCCATTGATTTAAAACATGTGCATCTTAAGAAAACTTTAGTAATTCGTCATCTAATGTATTAAGACTGGATTAATTCACCAAGGTGCTTTCCTTATTCCCTCACTAGATGAGACATGTTTCACCTGCCCGTGATATCACGATCAATAAAAACCTTGTAATTCCCGATCATGTGATGGCGGGAAACCCTTGAGATCTAACAATAATTGATTGATGGTAACTCCAAATTATCCCATTTTTCCTCACCAGATGAGACATGTGGCACCCACCCATGATATCATGATCAACCAAAGTAGTGTGGTGGGGTCATCGCGGGATGGCGGGGAATGACTTATATTGAACGATAGTTGATCAATGGTCATGCAAATTTTATCCCTCTACAAAATAAAAAATTTATTAAAAGGAAATGGGGACATCACTAGGAAGATGGTAAACAACAACATAAGTTTTTTTTTAAATGATGAAACACGGGGCCAACCAAGACTTAGGAAAATGAAATCCTGTGAAAGAATGAAAATATTAAGACCAAAGGGACTTGGCCTAGATGAAACGATAGGACATAAGTCATTTTAAAACCCTTCAAAAAGGTAATAGTGAAAAAGATCCCAACCAAGGCATAAAATAAACACAAGGGTTTTATATGAAAATAAAGCTGAAACCCCCAACCCTAGGAAAATTCCGACACCATGAAAGACGAGTAACATAAGGCAAGATAGGAATGGAGCACAAGGAGCAAAAAGTTGAAGTTACATCAGTGGCTCCAGTTGGGGATGTTCATTCCACTAGAATGAAGCGAGAATTTAGAATCTCAGGTGGAGCAGACCAAGATGTAGAGACGACCAAAAAGGGATTGTTTGGATAAAAAAACCTAAACTATGTACAAAATATATACAAAACAGACAAACCTAAACTACTGTTCATGGAAAAGAATACTTCAAGTGAAGTATAACTTCAAGAGAAGTATAACTTCAAGAACTGTCCATGAACTAGCAGTTCAAGAATACGCCCCATCATATTTTGGAGGAAGTACGAATCTTCACCCCACTTACCATTAATAAAAAATGGACCCAACCAGATTGCATCAAATTTCCCATGTTTCCCTTATCTTCTAATCTAGCATTCCACATTAAAACCAAATTTCCATATTTGAAATTCCTTGCAGTTGCTCTTTTGTCATGCAAATTCTTTATTTCTAACTACAATTTTGCATTTCTCTTTTGAGCTTCCCTCCTAGTTTCATCTAATTCTATAAGAGCTTCCACTCTCAATTGCATCTCATCATCAATTTCATTATCATACATCTTAACAAACTTATAAATTTCCATTAAGTTATTTTGGGGCAACCTAGAATTTATCCCATAAACCAAGTCAAATGGGGCACAAACTATTGCCTTCTTCATAGTTACCCTATCTACCCAGACTGCTAATTTCAGCTTAGAATCACAAGCCCTTTTATTCTAATCCAGGATTCTCTTAATGATCTTCATCAATATTTTATTGCTTGATTTTTATTGTCCATTTCCCTATGGGTGGTATGATGATGAATAAGAAATTTGGATGCCATGCTTCTCACAAAATTTGATGTATTCCTCATATCTAAAACGCATTGCATTTTGTGGCACAATCCTTTCTAGACATCCAAATCTAGTCAATATGTTGCTCATCAAGAAGTCAATTACCACTTTACTAGTGGATTTCTTTGTTGGAATTGCTTCCACCAACTTGGTAAAATAATCAGTGGCCACCAATATCCATAAGTGACCTCCACTAGATTTACATGCTATCTCTCCTACAAAATCAATACCCCATTGCTGGAATGGAGCTTGTACTATAACTGGTTTTAGAGGAAAGTTACCACAAAACTTTAACTTACTAGAGAAATGTTGACAAGCATCACATGTCTTCACTAGTTGGTGTGCATCCTTCAAAACTTTAGGCCACCAAAATCCAGCCCTAATTATCTTATGTGCAGTTTCTTTAGCCATATAATGCCCTCCACAAACTCCACCATGCATCTCACTCAAAAGTTCTTGTGCTTAATCTTGGTCAACACACTTTAGCATGACACCCTCTCCATTTCTCCACCAGAGCTTTCCAGCTATGATAGAATGCAACTTTAATGTCCTTTTCTCATTTTCACTCAAATTTTCAAGACATTTCATTCTTTGCAAATAATATGTCACATCTTTATACCATTCAAAATGCTCCATATCACATATGTGTGATCTATTTTCTTCTTCTAACAAATTTATCTAATTTTCTTCCATATTACTTTGGGCCATAAGCTTGGCCAATCGTTTTTCTCTCACCAATTTAGTAATTTGGACCTCAATATTGAATTCCTAGATCCTATTTATCCACCTACACCTTCTTCGTGACACTTCTTGTTGTGTGAAAATATCCTTAACAACAACACTAGGCACATAGGAAATTACAGAAGCTCCCATCAAATAAGACCTAAAAGCTTTTATTGCTTTTACTAGTGCATATGCCTATTTTTCATTTATATCATACTTAAGTTTTGCAACTTGTAAAGATTTTCTGAAAAAGGCAACAGGTTGTTCGAAACCTTCCGCATTCTTTTGCAATAACACAACTGCAATTGTGTGGAAAGAAGCAAATGAAAAAACCTGTAAAGGTTTGGAAAAATTAGGGGTTCTTAACATAGTAGCCTCCTTTATTGCTTGCTTAATGGCTTGGAAATCTTGCATAGACTCCTCATCCCATTCAACCTTGGCTCCTTTCTTGAGCATTTTAGAAATAGGGTGAACTGTCTCAACAAAATTTGTCACAAACCTCCTTAAGAAGTTTATTTTTCCAAAGAAAGATTGTATTCCTTTGAAATTTTGGGGTTGTGGAACTCTATCTATTGCAATTACCCTCTTTGGATCAATTTTTACTCCATCCTTGGAAACAATATGTCCCAATAATTTTCCCTCTAGTACTCCAAACACACATTTCTTTGGATTCAAAGAAATACCATACTCCAAAGCTCTAATGAATATCTTCTCCAAATGCTCACAATGATCTTAATTTTTAGAATATGCTATCAAGTCATCTTGGTAGATCACCAAAAATAAGTTAATGAAATCTAAGAATGCCACATCCATGGCTCTCTGAAAAAGTAGCCCCTGCATTTGTTAGACCAAACAACATTCTTACATAAACATATGTTCCCCATGGTGTAGTGAAAGTTGTCTTAAACTGCTCAGAATCTTTCACCATGAGTTGGTTGTAACCAGAGAAACCATCCATCATAGACATCAATTCACATCTTGTCACCCTTTGCAACATGGCTTCCATATTGGGTAATGGATAATTGTCTTTTAATGAAGACACATTCAAATTTTTGAAATCTACACATAACCTGATGTCTCCATTTTTCTTCCTTATTAGTACCAAGTTTGATACCCAGGATGAATGTCTGATTGGCTTGATGATCCATGCAGCTCTTAGTTTCATTAATTCTTCTTGCATTTTGGGGGAAAAAGTGGGATTAATAGGCCTTTTCTTTTGTCTAAATGGCTTGGAATTATCACACAAAGGAATCTCATGTTGGAAAAGATCCTCCCTGTATGCCTTAAGATCATCATAGGACCATGCAAACACATGCCTAAACTTGCTTAATAAGTCAATTAGCATCCTTCTCACTTTTGGTGACATTTTATTTCCAATATACACCTTCTTTGGGGATGCTTCTATTCCAAGATTTATCTCTTCCAAGTCATCAGGATGGGAAACAATATGATTAGCCTTTGGATTATCTTGATTATCAAACACTCTTTCTAGTACAGCTAGACCCTTGGGAATTGTGTTTTTCTTTAACTGAATGACCTCATTTCCAAATACAGTATCCTTATCATCAACATTTTTGACAAAAGCTCCAAAGTCAATTTCTTGATTTTCATATTCACTCACACAATTCAAAAATATTAATATATCATCATCATTATCAAAAACTTGCCAAATTTTTATGTTATCAGGAACAGATGGCCTTGTTTGCACCTCAACCTTTGAAATTCTAGTATAAGTCATATCATATGGTTTTACTGCAATATTAGCTAATAAATATTCCACTTTATTTTGACCTCTCTCCATCCATCTTATTCCAAATGCATCAAAGCTCTCCAATTCATCCCAAACAACATTCCTATACTATTTCAACCTCTTGTTCTTTGATACATACTTGGATCTAACTTGGGAAACCACAAGCTCAGAATCCCCAATTGCCTTGAGCTTCTTGATCCCATGTTTTTCAGCCAATCTCAACCCCAATAACAAGGCTTCATACTCTACCACATTATTTGTGCATTCAAATAATAGAGTAAAAGAGAACCTGAATGTCTTTCCATTTGGTGATCATAACAAAACACCTACACCAGAGCCTTCCTTTGAACTTGCACCATCAAATTACATAGTCCACAAGTCATAAGATTTTGACAATTGTTTTATTTCTATATCAATCAATGCAGTAGGCTTATCACAATTGCTAGGAAATTCCTCAACCCTGAATTCATTTATACCACTATCAATAAAACATGTCATATTCTCAACCTGGCTATGCTCAAACATATGAGGTACTTTTGATTCTCTTTCATTTTTTACATCCTTACCATCAATGGAGAAATTAGCAAATGACAAATCACATTGCATGTTACCCCCCATTGATGCACTCCATTTTCTTGACAAGAGCATTCCAAAATGAGGTGGGATGTCTGCAACTAATATAGTCATGACTAAATCCTTGTTAGGGTACTAAGTCAATTTATAAGGCAATGCTCTAATAGTTCCAATAATTTTCACTTCTCTTGAATCCATAGCATAACATTTACCTTGAGCAGTATCTATTATCAAGCCCATTGCCTCCATTATTTTGATTGGCATTACATTATTTGATGCCCCTAAATCTATCATATAGTTCCTTAAAGTTTTCCCATTTATATCCACACTTAAGAAAAAAGGGGTTATATTTTCAAGGCACATGTTAATAGAATATCCTAAATATATAGGAGGAATTTGTGACACAATTCCCTCCACTTCCTTTTCTTTCTCTTTATCCTACGCTTATTTACCACTTCCTTGTTTAGTCTTATTACTAGCAACATATGTGATCAAGGCTATTGTCTTTTCTTTGTGTTCATTTATTCTCATCATTTCTAGCAGAGGTACGGTTACTTTAACCTAAGAAAGCACATGGAACATATCTACAGGTGTATATTTAGGTAGATTAGACATCATACCTTCATCATTTTCCCTTTTCTCAGGTTGATTAATTCCTCCTAGCTTCTTTTGCTTCTTATCCTCTACAGCAGGTTCAACTAACTTTGTAATCACCCTGGTCTTCACCAATGATGAAATCACATCTTCTTGAGGCTTTGGGGTTTCATTCTTTTTTGTCCAAACCTTATCATTCTGAAACTCTTTCACTTTTACAACATCCTTTTTGTTGTCAACCTTAATACCTTTGTTTTTGTCCTTTTGTTCTTTAATAAACAGGCCAACAAGTTTACCCTATTCACCACCCACAGTTCTATTTCTTAGTTGAAGTGAACCTCTCATTTGAGTAGCCATTTCTTTAGTCAATTTTGCAATCTCTTCTTCTGATGGTCTCCTTAAAGCAACAAAACCTTTAGCCTGCTCCATATTGCAAGCATTATGATCAAAATCACCTTCCTCATCAGAAAAGACTTGTTGATGGTACATCTCACTTCTCTGCCTCTAATTATCCACATCAGCTTCTTGTATTTCATCTTCAGAGGAACATTCTGCCTCATTAATGTATGATTCGGCCATACAAACATCTACATCATCCTGCTCATATTTTGATGTTTGATCATGAACATCCTCTTCTACTTCCTTAGCAACAAGCAACTAAGCAATACCACAATAATTTTGATCATGTGGATGTTTGTACACTTCACACCATGGTCTATCTGCTACTAGATTCACTAAATGTTTCTACAAGGGGTCTAGCATATGTTGATCATTTTTAGGCTTTTGGCTAGGCAAGATTGGTTTTGCATCTTTCCAACTTGTATTATAAGGATAATTTTGCAATCTGGGTGGCCTATCATTTTTATTATAGGATTTACTTTCCTTTCCTATACCCTTCTCTTGCTTGGAAATAGTTTTCTTTACGTCTTTCAAAGTACTGTAAACCTTTTCCCACTTTTCATCATCCTTAGGCTTTGTAGTAGGAACCTTCTCATTCTTATTCTTAGGATTTTTTAAAAGTGTAGGTTCTCTCCTACCATACTTTCTAGAAGATATTCTATTACTCTCAATATTTATAGCCACCCTAAATGTATCCCTCATAGTCTGAGGGTCCTTATCTCTAAGGAGATATGCCATTTTAGCATCAAAAGAATTGAAATATGTAGGTAAACAAACATTTTCATCAAGCCTCAAAACCTAAAACAACTTATACATTGCTTTCTAGAATCTTAAATTAAACTCTGTAAACGGCTCATTCAATGACTTCCTGATGTTATTAAACTCATTTAGCATGAAACTAGCATTAGTTTTATCACCATACTGCTCCTTGAAACACTTTTCAAACTCATCCCATGAACCAATACTAGCATTAGGTAGACCTCTATACCAATCCCTCACATCATCTATCAGAGATTGTACAAACAATTTCATTACAACATCTTCATGTTCTACCTCATAATCATTTAGCATATCCATAAAAGCTTTCAAGTGTTCCTCTACTGTCACAACAATATTTCTAGCAAACTTACTCATCTTTTCTCTCAAGTCAGTAGGGATGGCATTTGGATAACCAGGAATACCATCAAAGAACAATGGCCTATGCCTTTCCAATTGTATAGGTTGTCATTGAAATAATCCTTCATTCTTCTGAGAATCAACACTAGACCTTAAATTATGTACCCTAGGACCATCCTGATTTGGATTTACAAACCTAGTTGAATGAATCTTCAGGCCATAATTATTTATGGTGGGATCTAGATTAATCTTAGGACCATCATTTAAAGCATCTTGGTGATTTGATGAGGTTGCATCTTGTGTAGCCTCATCTATGCTTGAAATCTTTAGGAAACTTATTTTCCTCTTCATTTTTGCATTTGCAGCCTTAATCTCTGTTCTCTCCAACTCTTCTACCAGAGCTTCACTTTCCCTCCTAACCTTTTCTAAGGAAAACTTTGTTTGAAATGACACGTGTGGTGATATATTTTGTTGATTGAAATGGGGAGTCACCTTCTCATTTATTTTAATCCCCTCAACCTTTTGCTTTCCCTTATCCAAGATAGGCTTAAGGTTTTTATTACTTGGTTGAGACTTAACATGATTTGAGGGTTTTGGGTCTGCAAGTCTAGGTTGGACATCAATGTGGCCTACTAGGTTTTCTTTAGACACATGCTTTGTTTCCTTATAAACAATATTCTATATAACTGAACCCTCAAAACTTGGTTTAGGTTCTTCTTGGTTTAGGAACTTCATTATTGCCAACTATATCATCAACCTATCCCTTTCAATCACAACATTCCTCAACTTTGGTTCCCTCTCTTTTTCTCTTTTCATTCTGAGCTCAGCTTTCCCTTGGATTTCCCACTTCAAAGAATTAATGTCTCCAAAAACATCATCAGGGTTAGGCAAAGTCATATCATAACTTGATGTATCACTTAGGTCTATTAAATTGACCCCTTCCAATACATGTTCAAACAATAAAGGGTTTACATCATTTTCAGCAGGAGGAGGAGGCACATCACTGCTACATTCTCTATGATGGCTTCGACTTCTACTCCTTCCTCTTCTCTTTTTAGTGTATTTGACACTAACATGCCCTTTAATTTGACATGTCACATCCTCTTGAACCGGTGTATTAAATAATGCATCAAAAAATCCACAACTATCTGACTCTGAATTTTTAGACACCTCTTCAAGATTCTCAGGGATAGGGTGTAAAGGATTACTTGTACCTTGGTGTATAGGGTTCTATGACATGGGAGCAACATTACTAGATTCTGGTCTTTTCTTTATTCAATCCTTCTTCATTTTGGGAAGTTCACCTTCCAATTTCTATTTTGGATGAGTCTTCATGAATGACCTGGTGTTCTTCATTCTTCGTACTAGTCCAAAAGTTCATTCCAATTATAATAAACCTTCAAAATAAAATGGCCATAAGTGCAGAGACTTCATAGTCGCCACCCAATTGTCTTGGGAATACCAAATACCTAAAGACACATGGTAGAATATAAAAACATTTGGAACCTTGTACTGACAACACACAAAAGTGCTTTACAACATAACTCTTAATGCATATGAAAATAGAAGAAGTGGAAAAACCTAACACTTTATTATAGGCTCAACCTTCAAATCATAGAAACGCTATGAAACTCTATGCAAAATGGACAACCAACACACTAACAAGAAATATTAAAATTATCTCCCCAGTAGAGTCACCATTTTGTTGGTTTGTTTTTACTACTAACCAGGTTGGTCTTCTAATCTACCTATGGAATTTCCAATTCCAATCAAGGGAAGCTCGAAGGACCTGGACCAACTAATGAGGACTTTAAAAATCCTCCTACACTTCGGGCTCTGCAAGACCCAAGAGGGTGACCCTTAATGTGTTTACAACCTCTGCACCATTATTATAAACAACATTAACAATAATAGATAATCTCACTTAATAGATCAACATGATAGGATAATATCAAATAGAATTGGTTATTCATTGATAATATCAACTATCTAGAGCATGAGATAACTATAACACAATCCACAGTATAAGATAATCACTAATTTGCAATTTGTAGCAAGCTCTAGGAAAAGACAAACAAATAATGAATCATACGGGTAATTACAACTTAGATTAGTGCCATATATCCATTGTAGGAGTCAAATTCATAAGCATCTAAGGGTTTATTACAGATTTAACACATAACATATAAAATCCTTGATGACATTGCATTGTAATCTCATCAATATGTATTCTAACTCAATACTACTTATCAAATCCTTATACATAACATATCCGCCTATAATCCCATTCAAGCATTTTCATTAATTCCTTGAATTAAAGCTAAAATAGAATCATACACACCAAAATAATGAGATGAATGAAACAACCCTTAGTTATCTTATTCAAAGTTCAGATATGCATGTACAATGGAGAGACATGAGCTAGCATTTATCATTTCAACTCAAATGATAGTATTGTTATACAACATTAAATCCCCATAAATTCAAAACCTATTACAGAATGACTCAGAACCTAAATTGCATTTCTCTCTAAAACCATTGAAATTTACAATTTTCTCTACAACTTCACCTAGACTCAACCCAAAAATTATCTAACTTGCTAACCCATACTTCTGGCCTTGAAATTCTTCTTATAGAAAATGAAGGAGCAAACAAGCATCGGGCCATAAAGTACACATGTCACCATCCAATTAGAGCACTTGGTGATATTCCAAAAATAATTACAACATCAATCACCCCGAAGAATATTCTTTTTCATCATGCCCGCTAAGAAAAGTTTGATGCAACAACAAAAAACCATAAGAATCCTGCACCAAGATTGCACCAAAGCAAGATTGGAAATTGTTGTAACTACAACATCTAATCTACCACCCGTTAGTAGCTCATTCTTTTTACTCTTCCTCAGTTAAATATTTAGTTACCCATTTATGGTATTTTTCATCAGTCGGCCAGTCAAAATTAATCACCTCATTCATGTTGGTACTATAAGGTGTGTATTTTACTGCTACCTGATTTGCATCTCTTTCAAAAAATTCCAAAAATGAGCTAGTACTAATGATTTTATCCATACAGCTCAAGAACAAATCATAATCTGAGTCATCACAAATTAATTTAATTTGATCATTAATGACCTCACTTGCTTGATCTTGCCATTGTTGGAGTGACCTGACTTTCCCCTACTCATCAATTATATCACGTAACAATGTGTTACCGCAATCATTAAAATTCTTCACCAATGCCCTAATCTTCCTACTCAAATAATCTGGTAGGGTCTAAAAATATTACAGTGATTTAACTAATACTTGGGTAGTCCTTCATGATTGCAGCCTATTACTTGTATCAAACCTTGAGGCCTTATACATTACATCTAAATCACTGGCCCTAGGGATCCAATTTTCAATCAATGGTATCACTAACTCCTAATCCCTATCAATATTCTTTATTGCATATAATAATAAAGAATATAAAGAATGTATAGATGGAAATTTATTATCAACCCTCTCATTTAAATGTCTCAAGATAGTAGTAACAATCTCCTTTTGCTTTCAAAGAGATCCTTGCTCACTTACCTTCAAATATTCTTGTAATTCATCAATTTTGTGCATGACCTGCTTCTTTGTAGGATCCAAAGAGCATTGTATTTCTTCATCAATGTCCTCTAAAGAAGGTGTGAAGGAAGGATTCTAACTGGGAGACCCTAGTGTGGAAAAAATTGGAGAAGCAGGAGGCACTGGCCCTGATGTGGAAGGCAATATACTGGTCCCTAGAGCACTTGATCCTGAGGAAATCATTCAATTCCTTAGGGATCCTAGGTACATTTACCATCAGTCTAGCCCTCAATTTGGAAGCAAAGCAATTATCAAATTGCACATAATTGGTTCTTTCCTTATTACAAGATAAATATACATTCCATAATTGTATTGGAAATCTTTCTCCATCAACCGATTGCCTCAATTCCATCTTCTCAAAGAAAAAGTCAGCATTCTTGCACAAGAACATATACATCAACATAGAATACCAAAATAATTGTGTTTCGGTATCATTTTTCTACAACTTTGACAGCCCTTCATGTATCCTCTTAGCTAAGAAAGAAGCAAAGTCATAAGTCACAGAGAAGTTAGGGTGTTGTATTTGCACCCCCATGAATATGTATGCTATGGGCATCACCGTACCAGGACTGAAACCCAAAATCTGGCATAATGAATAAAAAGTGGCCAAGAAATGATTTACAAAATAGTTTAATCTGAAAGGTTCTTGGTCACTAGGGCTAATATGAAATCTTGAACCTCCTGCCCTAGCCAGATGAGGTGGAAGCAACTTAGCTCTGAAAAGAGACTTCAACTTTGCATATTCCTACTTCATTTCCTCAAGATTAATATGAACCAAATATTCACTCTGTTCACTCAAGTCAAAAACCTATTGCACTTGATCTTTGTTAATGCTTAACAAAACCCTTCCATCATTATCCCTGATTACTTGTGTGACAGGGTCATATCCTGTGGCCACTGCTCTAAACAAGTCTATATTAGGGAACACGTTTGGCACAACTAGCTTCCCCAAATCATACATTCATCCATACCACAATCTTAAAATTTCCAAACCTGTGAGAGGAACCCTAGCATCATCTATGTTGGAGCAATTATATACTAACCCTTCCCCCAGGATTTTTCCTTGCATCAGAATCAACCCCTTCTTTCTATCATTCATTGACAAGGGAAATTGATCTAGGAAATCATCATATAGGTTTCTTCTTAAATAGTCAATTTTTCTAGAATTTTGCTTTGGTGGTGCCATTTTGGACAAACTAGGGTCTTTTTACAATTTCACACTTCAAACAACTAGGACTAACCAGAGATATGAAATTACAAAACACTACAATTTCTCACAATTTAATTAAACTATAGGTCTAAAACATTTGTCAACAAGTTCTATGACAAGTACAACAAATCTTTTCCCAAATTCAAGGTCAGAGTAACCAGAAAACATAGAAATGAACTCATGGATTTGTGCTTGCAAAAATCCCAAATTCTGGCTGCAAAGACTCACAACTTCGCTTTCAGCTCTAAGACTGGTTCAAAAAATACTTGAATTCCTTGTGATACAAATAAAGTAAGAGAATTGATTTTATTTCTATCAAATCATGCCAACAAGTGTCTCATCTACCATTAAAGCTCACTCACACGCTACACGAATGACTCCAACCATATTTGATGTAGATTTAAATTCTAGTCATTGATCCTTTAGTTAGATCAAATCATCGAATGACCTCCTTCAAAACAAGCTGACACAATTGCCAACACAGCAATAAAGTTCCCACCATACCATATGCTGCCAAGGAAATCCACATGGCGGTCACCCATGATATTTCAATCAGTAAAGACCTTGCAACTTATGATCACGCGATGGTGGGAAACCATAGATCTTGATCGTCGGTGATCTTGTTCCTTCAACACAGTTGCTAGCCTTATCATTAACTATTGAGCAACTTTCCCCTCAAGATTATAACATACTCGTTGATTTAAAACATGTGCATCTTAAGAACACTTTAGTAATCCATCATCTAATGTATTAAGATTGGATTAATTCACCAAGGTTCTTTCCTTATTCCTTCGGTAGATTAGACATGTGGCACTTGCCCGTGATATCATGATCAATAAAAGCCTTGTAATTCCTGATCACGCAATGGCAGGCAACCATTGAGATCTGACAATAATTGATTGATGATCACTCAAACTTATCCCCTTCAACCTCACCAGATGAGACATGTGGTTCCCACCCATGATATCACAATCAACCAAAGTAGTGTGGTGGGGTCATCGCGGGATTGTGGGGAACGACTGAGATCAAACAACATTTGATCAATGGTTGCATGAATTTTATCCTTTTGCAAAATAAAAAATTTATTAAAAGGACAAGGGGACATCACTAGGAAGATGGTAAACAACAGCATAAGTTGTTTTTTAAACGATGAAACACAGGGCCAACCAAGACTTAGGAAAATAAAATCCTACAGAAGAATGAAAATATTAAGACCAAAGGGACTTGGCCTAGACGAAATGATAGGAGATAAGTCATTTTAATACCCTTCAAAAAGGTAACAATGAAAAAGATCCCAACCAAGGCATAAAATAAACACAAGGGTTTTATATGAAATTAAAGCTAAAACCCCCAACCCTAGGAAAATTCTGACACCATGAAAGACTAGTAACATAATGCAAGGCAGGAATGGAACATAAGGAGCGAAAATTTTAAGTTCCATCAATTGGGACCCTATGAAATTGATCAAGTTTTTCAAAATGGAGTTGTTCAACTAATACCAATAGATGGAGAAAGAAGGATCATGCTGGTGAATGGTCATCATTTGAATATGTATCACAAAACGACATCAAAAGAAGAATTTGTATTAGAATTGCAAAATAGAGTTGAACATTTTCCGATGGAAGATATTCCTTCCGTAGGAGAATGTGCTCCTGGATAATCTTTTGGAAAGGTATGAATAAGAAGGTAGATTGAAAACCAGAAATTGTAGTTAACCTTCTAAATAAAGGAGATATATTGAAAACCATAAATGATGGTTTATCTCTCAGAAAATAATGAAAAAAATATATATATAGAAAACGAAAAGAAAAAAGGATGGCTAAAAATGAGAAATGGCGTTCTCCTGATGACTCCTAATGACTTATGATGACTCCTAACATTCCCAAGGTTCACTGTAATAAATGTTCTTGTTAATTTCGAGCTCTTTTTTATTAACTTGTTGATTTTTTTTCTAGCTAAGTCAATTCACATGCTCAGATTGACTCTTGCATTTAATAAAAGGTACACATTTATTGTAGATATCATTTTCAAAATATTACTTTCTAACTTAGTTAATTTGATGTGAAATTAAGTAAATATTTTGAGCATAGATATCTCCACCCATAGTTATTGACATTATAAAAAATAAGTTTTAATCATTTCAAAATTTGGTGGAGGCATAAGGATTTAACATTGGAGTGACTGTTGTAATAAATACAAGTGATAATGGAGATTTCATATCAATTCAAAATGAGTTGGCTTATGTCAGCATCGCCACCGACCTTGCAAACCATCATTCAAGGTACAAGGTGCTACATACAAAATGTCCACAAGGAATTAGATGAAATAAATGCCCAATGTATTGATAAGACATGCATTTTTTTTAAAAAAAATTGCATCTGTGGGAAGAAACGTTCATTTTTGCATTTCACTCAACAAATGCTTTCCCCATTTTCTCTGTCTAAATTGTAGAAGTACGAAAATGGGGTAGAAAAGAAATTCAGAGCCAAAGAACTTCATTTTAGATCTTGAAATAGAGAGTTTGTTGAGAGAGGTAGGATGGCTTGAGTTTATACAAATATATGAAGGTTTCAAACTTGATTTGGTTGAAGAATTTGTTATGAAATTTCATGTGAATGTTACCAAAGGAAGAGGGGAAATAATTAAGGTTAGCCCTATTGTTATAAGTGGACTCTCTAGTATTCCAACTAAAGGTGAGCTAGTAAACAAATGGCATGTAGGTTTTGAGGAATTGGTGTTTGCATTTCATGAAGAACTAGGAAGGTAGCCAAAAATTCTATGGCATAAGGGTAGCCAAAAGGGGGTTGCTCGCAATAGTCTAGAGAGCCATGGAAGACAACTGTAACATGGTTGATGAAATTATTCACCTATGAGTGGAAATAGGGCACAATTTTAGGGCTAGGAATGTGAATGCTCATGCATTTGAGGTATGGAAGCTCCAAACCTTCACAAGAATCAACCTTCCTACCTTTCTATTCACATAAATATCTTCTATGGTAGCTAGGGTAAAATCTAGAAGTGTGGCGTCCATTAGATACCATAGTTCCATTCATTTAATTATCAAGCACCATTTCATGAAGAAATATTTTGGTAAAGAAGGGTGGTTAGAATTTCTATCAACCCCCATTGTTAAAAAGTTAAAGAAATCTAAAAAGGGACCCACAATAAAAAAATTAAAAATTGAGAAAGGGGAAGCTTCTGAAAAGGGATAGAAAAAGGAAAAAAGAAAGCTACAGGAGACTGAAAGGGAAACCTATAGTACTTTTAAAAGTAAAAGGAATGTCAAAACAAGAAAAACCTAGTGTTGCTAACACAAATGTCCCAACTTCTCATGATTTTCTAGTTGAAACTCCTGATGCCCCTCAAGACACCTTGAAAAGCCATGAAGAAATCCAAGCCCATGTGCATTTTCCTGAACAACCTAAAATTACTCATGAAGCCCCAATTCTATCTCCTCAAAGAACCCCTATTTTGGTATCTCATTGCTCTCCATCTGAAAAACAATCTCCTCATATGTCAAAAGAAGATAACCCTGGTGGAGGGTCTAATGAATCTTCTTCCCCACCTATGTTGGTTTTTAAAAGGAGGACAAGTAAAGAACCAGTAACCAAATACAAAAAATATCCTCACATGAAGGAAGAAGAGGAGATGGAAGAAGAAGATGAAGACATGGGTAAGGCTATGGAAATGTCTAGAATGCAAGTGAAGTTGGATGAAGAAAAGTAAAGAATACAATTTCTGGAAGAGAAGTTAAAAATAATAGAAGAACTGAAACAATTTGTATCCAAGACTAAGAAAATAGAGAAAGAAATGATAGAAAAATAAAATGTCTTACAAATACAATTGAATCAAATAGAAAAGCCCTTACAATAGGCTAATGCACAAGCATTAGCCTAAGAAAAAGAGATAGAAAGGATTAGTGTAGTAGAAATAGGAAGACTAAAGGTGGATTTGCAACAAAAAGAAGAATAATTAAAACAATAGTCAAGTAGATTATGTTACCATGAGGATTCTACCTCATCTACTCCAAGGAGATATCTCTCCCTCATAGAAATAAAGCTTAAGCATGAGAATAATCAGTTGAAAATCCAAAATCAATAGCTAGAGAAGGAGAGAGATGAAGCAAATGAGAGGTTACAATAAGTGGTAGAGTTGTTCTTAGCAGTGTTGCCAATGAGGAAACCTTCAGAGTTATATGCATTATTTTTAAGAGAGATTTTTATAGTGGAAAATTAATCAGTTGGTTTTAAAAAGAAAAATAGATTATAATGATGACAGTTAATTTCTTGAAGATTTCTAGAACAACCATCCTACCATTCAAAACCAAATGTGTGAATACTTTCATCATGAATTTCTCCTTGGTAATTTTCCATAGTCTTTTTTGAATGTTTACATTGAGGAGTTGCAAATCAGATCTTTTTTGTCTTTATTATAGAACCAAGTTGATTGGGAGAAAAAGATAGATTAGTATAAAGAAGCACAAATGAAATTAGGCATTCTAATGAGGAATGAAACTCCCTAGTCTATGGATTTTAGAGCCGCATTTAGATACTTTACACTCAGAGATAATGTGGTACCAGTCTACAAGAGAAATTTGACTAAAAGCATTTGAGTTTTTAGAAATGTTCAGGAACATCTCCCACATAGAGCCTTGATTGTAGCAATAGAAAGGTACAACAACATTCTAGTATCACTGATAAGGAGAGAGCCAATCTCTCAAAGAAACATTACTTGGAGTCTCACAAGAGTGAGATCTTTGATACAAGTCATAGAGGAGAAGAATACCAATTGGGTTGGAATGAGGTTTTGACCACCCTTGCTCATAGCACCTGTACCTACATTGAATGCTCCACCATAGTTTATTGGAGAAAATTTGAGAGATTGGTTGAGGAGAATTGAAGAAAAAAATGGATGTTCTCATCGAAGAAAATTCCTACAATAGGTGACTTCATGTGGTGATCTGTTTATCTGGTTGGTAAGAAAAAATAGGCATTTTCCAGATCTTCAACCATGAGGACATGGTTGATAGCAGGAGGCAGAGAAATGATGAGTGCATGAAATGACACTTTAATTAATCCTTTTTATATTTTCAAAGACTTTATTATATATTAATTAACTATGTTGGCAGTAGACTATATTCTTGAATGTTTGCTTTATTTTTCCTTATATTTAACTAATTGGAGTATATATTAGAAATGATATTTTACATTAAATGTCTTGATTTTTAATGGTGATTAAGGATGAAGTGATTATGCAATTTGAGATCTTTTGCTATCATGACAACACTATCTTTGAGGATTTTGTTAGGTTGATTAAATGATGACTTCATGAGGTGGATGTGTTAAAATCCTTGTTTAATGAACTTGAAATTTGTCTTGCTCTTGATCGTTCCAGCTAGATCCTGATGATCTGAATTCACTTCTTTAGTTAGTTTGAGAATTTCCTATTTATCTATTATCATGTGGTGGATTTCTTTATGACACTTTTGGTTCTATTTAGTTCAGTTTTTATTGCTTTGTATCTTGGTAGGTTGTGCCATTTTTTGTATTCAAATAAGTGGTACTCTTATATATATCCATCCTTAGTTTTAGCTTGGGAGGGATTTAATATTTCACTTTAGCATTGTAATGTTGGTAATCTCACTTTTTTTCTACTCGCCTATTTTGGCCAATTGGCATGCAAATAAGGAGTTGATTTGAATCTCATTGTTTAGGTCCCACTAGAGGAAGAGTAGGGCCTACTCAACCAAAGGAGGTGACCTTGTGTTATGTTCTTTGATTTAGTTGATTTCTACTTAATTCATCTCAATTGGAAAGTATGAATATTGATTTTTGTTTGATCATTGTTAGTGAATACAAATGCTTATATTCTTAGATTAAATTTATTATGTTCTTAAAATGATTCATTATGCTTTACTATACATTTATATTCACTCATTTGTTGTAGATTTAATTACTATTCATAGAAATTAGACTTATTGGTTATTTTCAAATGCATGTAGTTTTAATGGAAGAGACAATGATGACTTATGGAAAGATGAAACTAAAGCTTGTTTGGAATTTATTTGTGGAATTTAGTATTATTGCTTTCTAGGTTAATATTTTTTTTCTGCAAACGTAAATAGACTCTTTTTAGAAACGTAAATAGATTTCCTTTTCAGGTACATTTCAATTCTAAATTTTAGATTAAAATTAAATTTCATTTTTAGCTTAATTCTTCCATGAATCAATTGTAATTAAGTCAAATGAAGTATGAACTAAGTTATTGGAGTCTGAACATTCATTAGTTAAGAGTTAATTTAGGATTAATTATTTAGAATAGGTTAGAGAATAGTTGTTAAGATCTACTCTCAAGAGCTCTTGAAAGCTCCTAAGAGCTCGTAAAAGCTCCTAATGGAGATAGATCCTAACCAGAAGTCATGGTTTATAGTGTAAACCCCCCAATTCATTGAAACATCATTATCACATATAGCTCTAAGACACACCCGGTTCAATAATTGAAATATTTAATGATGCAAGAAGTGACATCAACAACATTTCCCATCAATTTGAATCACATCAATCACAAGAATTTTATCTTCCATATATGAAATTTCCTTTGAAAATAGAATTTTCCTACATGATGATTATGGTAATGGGTTATATGAGGATTTTTTCAAGCTTATTTTTCTATTTAATAAATGATACATGAAGGATGAGACTCACAAGATTAAAATTTGTAACCCCTTTTATTTCCTCACCTCCCTTTCTATTTTTTTTACACTATGGTTAACATGGAGTATTTTAAACTACACATTGGAGGATAGATGCATAGAAACTTGAGAATAAAAAATACATTGGAAGATGGAGGCAGCAAAAACCCTAACAATGACAACTACCTCATGTAATGGTGTTTCATCCTATAAGGGAGAGGATGGGGTATATGGAACTTTAAATCAAGATGAAGGTGATGGAGGAATTTCAAACAACACTATGTTGGATGTTTTGGGACATGAATTGGTCGAGGAAGAGGATGAGTTGCTACTTGGCATTCTGTTAGCTTCATATGAAAGCATAGAGGTGTGAGGATAATAGGAGGAGAGAAGAAATTAGTGAGAGGTGCAACCAAGAGGAGGAAAAAGAGGATGAGTCCCTCTTGGCATAGTGGCTAGAGGAATTAAAAAGGGTCCAACAAGAGTGTTTGACTTCAATGATTCTTGATGAGAAGAATGAATCATAGGATTTTTTTTCTTTTGCTAAGATAGGTTTATCTAGATCTAGGCTTGGGTTGAGTGACCTAAGACATAATATTAAGAGGTGTTTTCTTTTTCCTCTTCTAAGTACCCTTTAGAGAATTTTAAGGTGGCTTCCCCTATTAAAGATTTAGGGGAGAATTTTTTGCAAGTCATTTTTTCTTGTGATGTGGTTGTTGGGAACAATGGTATGGTGGAATACACTAGATTTTTCCCTTGTATGGATGGGTGTGTGTATGTTTCTTTAGTGGTGAATGTGCCCCACTCTTCCACTTCAAGTGAGGTGATTCTCTTTTTAAGGTTTTCTAAAACTATTGTTTTTATCTAGGTTGAGGTGGCACCTATAATTGCACTAAGTATAAAGTTCCAAAAATCATATTTTATTGGGGGGTTTCTTGATTGAGTAATTTGGGGGGGGGGTAATCTTGCAGTGGTTGGTTGCTTTATTTTTCTTGGTTTGTTTTCTTACAATGGGGAAATCTCAAATTGAACTCCTAACTCCACATAATTATGCTACATGGAGAAAATTAGTATGGAACTATCTCATGATGAAAGGTCTAATAGGTCATCTAAAGGAAACAATTCATCAACCTACTAATATTAAAGAATTGGAAAATTGGGAGCTTGCTTGTGAGAAAATACTTGATTGCATATGTTCATTAGTCTCATTTGATTTACAATTTCATGTTGAATCATGAAAAACACCTAAAGAGGCTTGGGAGGATTTTGAAAAATTATATGGTAAAATAGATAAGATTAAGGGATATCAGATTGATAATGATTTGATGAATCTTGATCCTAAATTTTTTGACTGCATCCAAGACTACATCTCCAAAGCTAAGCAACTAAGAACACAATTGAAAGAATGCAACATTGATAAAGATGATTTACACTTGATTCTGAATGTGTTATTCAAGCTTGGTCCTGAGTATTTAGTGTTTGTTTTTGGATTTCATACCCATCAAATTTCCATGGGAGCATCATATGTTGATCCTAAGTTTGATGAATTTTAAAATATCTTAATTCAAGAGGAAGCTAAGTTAATGAACATGGTTCTAATCAAGTCTTACGATTCACAAGCATTGTTGGCTAGTGAGTCTAAGGTACATAAAGAATCAGTTAATGTTGATAAGAAGCAAAAGAAGAAAAATAACAAGCCACATAAAGAATCAAGATTCTCTCCCTCTAAAGGGGAATCATCTAAGGAGATGCCTACTTGTGAATATTTCAAGAAGGATGGAAATGAATAACACCATTGTTATAAGAAAGATATTGATGAGTTGAAACATCTTCTCAAAAAGAATCCCATTGATTTTCCTTCTAGAATGTATAAATCACCTCCTTCTTCTTTAAAACAGTCTAAAAAGGACTAAGGTCAAGCTTCTCCATCATGCTATAAAGGAAATTCTCTTTGTTCTTTTTTAGGTCATGGGTTAGGGGGACGACTTCTAGATTTAGGAGCATCTCATCATATGGCATCTTTGCAGTCTATATTCTCTTCTTTGTGCCTTGTACTATGTCTCCTATTTTGATGGGAAAAAATACATACATGAGTGTAATTTGGAATGGGTCTATTAGTTTTGGGTACAAAAATTTTTAGGATTTTTCCTTGCATTCCTCATTTGACAAACAATCTTCTTTCCATATACCAAAATACAAATGGTGGAGATGGGAGGACTATGGAGTTCACTCCTGATTTAGTCATCATTCAATACTTGGAGAGTAGAAAGATCATTGCTACTGGGATGGTTGATCATTCATCTCGATTATATATCTTTGTAGATTTTGTTTATGATGGTGACATTGTTCCTTCAACTGTTGATCACACTTCAAGTATGAACCGTGATTTAGAAGAGAAATTTGGCTTCTTAAACTTGGGAGTTCTCACATCAGATCTAGCTCTTGATTCATGTATTTCATCTCCTTCATCTATTGTTGTATGTGAGGAAAATTGTGTTGCTATAAATATGGCTTCTTGTGATTCAATGCAATACGATATTCATTGTCTTTCAGATTTGGTTAGTTTGGATGACTTCTTGACAGGTATTTCAAACTTGTTTGTGGAGTCTCATAATGCAGATTTGGAAGATGTCATTGATGAAATTCATCTTCTCTATGATGGAGAATATCCTTCTTCAGTTGTTACAAAGGAACACTTTGAACCACTTGTCCAATCTCTACATGATCATTCTTCATAGTTTGATGTTACTGTGGATACTTTTGGATAATATTTGGAGGAGGATTCTTTGTCTTTGGATTGTGTTCTACATTCATCTCTACTAGATTTTGGATTGTCCTCTTCAATAGTGTAGCCTAGAACACCTATTTGGATTGTGTCAGCTTTCAACATCAACATGGAGACACTTGAGCATGCTTCAGAGACATCACATATCATCCATCTTCTTGATATCCTACATACATTTTTGGTTTTGTTTCTTACTAAGGGGAGGAGAATTGTTCGGTGAGATTGGATCATCTTTAGCATTCAATGTCGAGCTTCTACCATCATTGTTGGAAAATCAACATTAAGGGGGGTTTCCTTGTCTCTCTTATTCTCTCTTATGGGGGTTATTTTTCCTCATATGGGGTTTTGGCCTTCTCATACTTCATTGAGAACATTATTGTATTTGATCTCTCTTTTGGGGAGGAGTTTTGTCCCACTAGGTTTTCTCCTTTTCTCCATTTGTGAGAGATTTCATTTGAATTTATACATGGGTACCTAAAATGAACTATTGGAAAGAGACACTGCAAATTATTTTAGGTGTTGTTATTGATGGTAACCCTAGTTGGTGAAAAATCCATACATCATCATTTGCTCCCATTGGCAGACAATTTGCAAGCAGTCAGAAGAATAGAGCATCCAACACTTTGGTTATCATCGATTCACATGTATATTTTCTATTACTATTTTGAGTTGTGGATCTCATGGGAGGTTTATCAGTATATTTCTTATATTATTCAAAAATCTAAGTTCCTCATACCAAGCTATGTGTAAGTTTCAAGATCCGGTTGACATCTTTCTGTTTATCAGTGTTTTGTGGCCAACTAAGTTCATATAATGTGTTGTGGATATTCAAGGAATATTTATTCAAATATTTTTGTGTTTGATAATTATGTTTTGGGTCTAAAATAAGTTGTGGACAACCATTGTTGATGGGAATTGGATATTACTCAATATTTGAGCCGATAGTTGCTAATATTTTTAAGTTTTATTGAAGCCAACTTGTAGTGACTAAATCCTTTGTTGCGGATATATATAAGTGATTAGTTATATCATTTTGTGTGTGTGAAAAATGTGTTGAATGGTTTTTGTGATTATCAAAAGGTTGAATAAGCGATTATGCACAGTTTCACTTGTGCATCAGGGTTTTTGTAGTGCGAGTTTGTGTAGAGCAGAGCAGAATTATTGAATTAGTCAAAAGGATAGAAGATCGACTATTGATCTTAACCAAAACTATAATAAACCATTTGTAGATGCTATTCCTTTAGTTCATTCTCTTGGATCTAATCCAAATCATTGTAAGGTATTGATCCTCTCTATTTTGAGTAGTGAGCTCTAGGCAGTGTGCCTAAATGCACATGCATTCCCATTTTGTAATCTTTCTTTTGGGTATACTCAAATTGTATTGTGGATTGGCCATCCACCATGGTTTCTCCCCTAACAAGGTTTCCACGTAAAAATCCTGGTGTTATGGTGTTGTGATTATTTCCTTTTTGTTCATGCATATTTCTTTTGTTGAAAGCTTAAGTGAGTTAAAGATTAGAATAATAAATTTAATTTTTGCACAACATTGATTCACCGCCCCTCTCAGTGTTGCTTGTTTCCCACAATTTGTATCAGGGCCAAGTTCCTCGAAAGAATTCTAATAGCTTGGGGAGATATTGGAAGGGATTTTTCAATGGATACAAGCATTCTTCAACAACAAATTATGGTGGCCTTGGATGATCTTGAACAGTAAAAGTCTGACAACTAGGAATTACAAGAAAATCTTGAGAGTGTAGAGAAATTCATTTAGTCATTAAAAGAAAAAATCAAAAAATCAAGGGAGAAAAGAAAGAAATTATGTGATCAGCTTAAGTAGAAGAACAAAAACATGGAAGATCAACAACTCAGCCATGTCTTGAAGGAGAAAGCAAAAGAATGTGAAAATTTTTCTAGAGAAAATGTTTCTCTAAAGAGTGAGATGGAATCTATCATGATGAAGATGACCAAGGAGATTGAAGATAGAAAGAAGAATGAAGAAAATCTTGCACAATCCTTGAAAGAAAAATCTGAACAATGCAGTCGATTGGATAATGAACTGGAGCAATCTAAAAACAATGAGGAAGTACTTGAAAAAAAGCTTGATGATCTCATAAATGAGCTCACTACTGCATATGAGTACAAGGAGAAATTCAAAGCAAGCTCGTAAAAACTTGACAAACTGATCAAAGGACAAAAGACCGATGCTGATAGGTGAGGTCTTGGATATAAAGAAGGAGAAAGTTCTAGATTTGGATGAAAGAAATCTAGACAAGGGAGATTAAGGCAAGGAAATCAGATGAATGGAGCTAGAAGGAATCCAGTAAGACAACCAAATGCTCAAAAATTCAATGGCTACTATTTTTCTTGCAACAAATTTAGTCATATGGCTTCTTAGTGTAGGAGCAAGATGAACACAAGTGGACCATCATTCTCAGGTCAATGCTTTAATCGCTATAAGTATGGTCATAAGTCAAGTGAATGTAGAGTTGTGATGAATAATTTTCATAGAGATGTCAGATGCTATGCATGCAATAGATTTGGGCACATTGCTAACCAATGCAGATCAAGACAAAATCAATGGAACAATTGGCCTGGACAGAGAAATGTTGTGTTATAACATCAACAAATTTGGCCACACTGCTAGATTCTATTGGAACAAGAGAGATCTGGTAAAACAAAACATGCAACAAGATGTTAAAGGAAAAGGTAAAGTCACTATTGATGTGATTAGAAGTCAAATGTAGAAGAAATGGGTGAAGAAGAATCCCTTTGTTGAAGGAAATATGCCAGCACTAGAATCTACTTCTATTAATTCCTCCAAGAATTAGATTTAGGCCTTTGGCCTAGGGGGAGCTGTCAAAATTTTTTTTTAACCCCTATAGGAAATTGATACTGGAGTGTGGAAAAGTCCAGTAAGTGAATTGATACTTTTCAAATGTTGTTCAACCAACTAGAAACAATATTGTAGATTTTTGGAGATTCACAGAAGAATCATCTATCTCAGTACATAACCGGATGAGTTAGGGTAAAAGAATTTATTGCAACAAAAAGGGTTAGGTGTGTGGACGATTAAAAAAAAATCCTTCATTTGTCAATTTTCATTTTGGAGGAAAGCAGTTTGGAGAGCCCTAGAGTGAACTTTGCTAAATTGTGGAGAGATTCAAGCATGAAGAAGGTTCTATGATCAAACTTCGATCCAATGGAAAGGTATTTACCAAAAATCCTATGAATTTGTGAATTTGCAATCATTTCCACTTCTCTAGTAGTCGAATTCAAGGACAAACCCCGTCCAAAGTTCAAATGGCATCCTTATAAGTTTGTTGAGACTGATCCCTTAGGTGCATTTTCATCTGTACCATATAGAGTATTACATACTGAAGATATTAGGGCTTATATACATGCCAATAAATAATAATTACAAAGCTCTCAAATGATGAATTTGTATTCCCATCATATAATTAGAGACGATCTTACTGTAAATCCATAATTTAAAACCCTAGAAGAGAAGAAGTTCATGCAGTTTACAAAATTTCCCATATTTAGAGAAAATGAATGGGTGCAATATTTTTTGAGCCATGTTCATGCTGAGTTCATGTGGTTAGATGTGCCATTTAAAATTATGAAAGAGGCTATTTGTGCAGTCACAGTTTTGAATTCCATCGGTAGACTTCCATTCTTGAAATTCATGAAGAATGAGAAGGTTTTTGATGCAACAAGTGCTCAATGGGACAAAAGGGCAATGACAATAAAATACATTGCTAAAGTGGATGTAAAATTTGCATCAATGGTCATTGGCTACAAGATATATCATTCAAGCCAAGATAATTTTGTATTCGGTACAACCATCTACGTAGCTTATGAGATGGTAAAACAAAATGTTGATTATGACTTGTGTGAGTTGCTTAGAAGTTAGTTGATGGAGAATTTGAGTAAAATCAAGAAATACAAGAAGAATACTTTCAAATACGGTAATTTGCTGCTATGTTTATTCTTCTATTTCATGAATGAGGTTCTAGGTATTGGAAAAGTACATTGGAAAAATGATGAGCCTATAGTTGTTTAGATAAGTAACATGTTGTTTGGAATTGGTGATTGACAGATCAGGAATACTACCCTCTGGGGGTACTTCAAAAAAAATTAGAATATGATGCATGCTAGGGAAAGAATTCCCACTTCAATTGTGGAACAGTACAAAGATACTATCTGCTTCATGGTGGATATTGACCAATGTCATATGGAAGTTGTTGATGCTAGAACAATATGGATAATGCCCATGGGATATGAAGTAGAGGAAAACATTTTAAAGATGTATGCTGAACACTTATTGAGCATGCCCCTAGATCTAGCAAAAGAAAGGTTTGGAACCTAAGCAGAAAAAAGCATGCAAGCCCATGATCAATTACAGAAGCCTAAGATAGTTAGAAGAGTAAGGAAAGAAGTAGAAGTCTTCGTAGAAATCATGGGCTTACCTGTAGAAGCTTTGAGAGAAGTAAGATGAAAGAGAGATGAGGCTTAAGCAACAAAAAAGTTAGCAAAAACCAAGTCCGCTAGTTCGGGAGTATCTTTTGTCCACACTAGATCTACTAGGAGTTCCCCAATCCTGTCCACTCCTACAACCAAGCCAGCTCAAGACAAGGCTTTCAATAAAAGGAAGAAGAATAAAAGCACAAGGACATATGAAGCCACTTCAGAAGATGAGGAGACTAAATAAGAGGAAGTTGTGAAAGAAATGAAAGCTACCAAAACTTAGGTTGTCAAGTTAAACAAGAGAAAATATTTTGGTAAAGAAGACAAAGCAAAGAAGGTGAAAGTTGATAAACCTAGTATGTCAATTGAGGAAGTTGACAATACAGTTATTAAGGATGGTAATCTTAAGCTCCTCTATGAATGGTTTGAAAATTTTGATGAATATAGTCAAAGAATTGTTGAAGAAGCCACAATTAAACATATGAAAATTTTCAATAAAGTTCTTGTTGAAATCATGTCTAGTTTACCCAAGAGTTTGTATGGTGTTTTGGAGTCAAGAAGATTAAATGCCATAATAGAAGAAGAGAATCTGAGGAAAAGAATTCTTGTGGTTCTATGTCCAGAAATGTCAATTAAGGAGATGAATTCACTCCTTAAAAAGGCCAAGAAGGATTTTAAAAGAAAGATAAGGGTGAATAAACTCATGATTGGTGAAACCAATGTTGTGGTTAATGAAACCAAGAAAATTTTGGAAGTGTTTCTGTTAAAGAATAAGATTAATGTTGAGGAAGTAAATATTGAAAATGTCCCAAAAAATGAGGAAGTTAGTGTAGATGCTGAGGATTTTCAAATTCCTCCTAATGTGGAAAATACAAAAATACCTATGGAAATTGAAGTTCCTAAGGTGGTATTTGCTGAGGAGAAGGAGGTGCAAAATGAAGAAGTTGAAGTGCCTAAAGGAAATTTGGAAATAGTCTTTGAAGAACCCAAGGTTGAAGAAGAAAGAGTTCAAGAAATCAGAGTGGAGGCAAGAGACACTATTGAGGTAGTGAAGAAATCTCTGATGGAATAGCAGGAAGTGTTTGATCCTGAATTGGATGAAAGCTCAATCAATCTATCTACTTTATCCCCAATTCAGATGATTAAGGTCACTTCAATTGCTCAAGCTAAGGCCAGTGAGTAGATTTTGAAGTCTTACATAGAGGATAGTGAATTGCTAAGCCTTGCATCTAGAGTCATGCAAAAATTAATGCCTACTCATGTCAAGGATCCATTTAGTTCCTCTTCCGGTGAGCTAAAGAAGCTCATAAATTTTGTAAGTTCTCACTTTGAATCTTTTGAAAAATCAGCCATGATTAAAGTTTAGATGGAGTTTAACGAAAAGAGATTTGGTGGTTTGAAAGAACTAATTGCAAAAGATAAAACTCTGCTAGCCACCTGCATAAGAAATATTCAAGATACTTTATCTGAAGGTCAAAAAGTGTATAAGTCATGTTTAGTTTTGTCAAAATTCATTGAAGCCAATGAGAATAAGGTGAATGACATTGAAAAATAGTTGGCTGCTCTTTTTGATTCCTTTGATCCATTAGGCGGTAATGTTGGTAAGCATGAAGGTCAGGTAATATATTTGCATGACAAAATAAGGAGTTTGAAGCATGAAAATGAGAGGATTGTAGGGAGAGCATGTGAACTTAGAGGAATAATTAGTCTAAAGATTGAAATAATGGAAAATGCATTAAAAGAGGCCAAAGATGCTATGGCAGCTCGTGACCTAGTAAATCTTGAAGCTATAGAAACTCTATCTTATTTACTTTGTGGTCACATAACAATTTTGGAGAGTTTCAAAAAGGTTTGGGACACAAATTTGAGTGTGTTGAAGAGAGATTTTGTAGATATTTTCCAATTTATGTAAGTTACTAGATCGTGCCTCTACAGTTTTGAAATTTTGTTCTTTGGGTCCCCAATTTTTCCATTGATGTCAAAGGGGGAGAGTTATACAATGAAAAATGT
The DNA here is from genome assembly GCA_007258455.2 of Sequoia sempervirens. NCBI lineage: Eukaryota > Viridiplantae > Streptophyta > Pinopsida > Cupressales > Cupressaceae > Sequoia > Sequoia sempervirens. The sequence goes on along the minus strand of VDFB02000015.1, from coordinate 189,757,979 downwards.
TGATTCATCTTAGGGGGAGTTGTATTGTAGATCCTTTTGGAGTTTTGAAGTGGCAATGTAGTTCATGGTGGTACTGATCCGACACTTAGTCATTTTTCACTAAGTGTTGCCATCAATTCCAAAGGGGGAGATTGTTGGCAAGAGACATTGCAAATGCTTTTAGGTGTTGTCATTGATGGCAACTATAGTTACTGACTAATCCGAATGTCATCATTTTCTCCCACTAACAAACAGTTTGCAAACAGTCAAAAGAACAGAGCATCCGGTAGTTTGGTGATCATCGATTCACATGAAAATTTTCTATTACTATTTTGAGTTGTGGCTCTCATGGGAGGTTTATCAGTATATTTCTTATGTTATCCAGAAATCTTAGTACCTCATACCAAGCTATGTGTAAGTTTGGAAATATGGTTGATATCTTTCTATTTATCAGTGTTATGTAGCCGACTAAGTTCATATAATGTGTTGTGGATATTCAAGGAATGTTTATTCGAATATTTTTGTGTTTTATAATTATGTTTTGGGTCCAAGCTAAGTTTTGGATGACCATTTTGGATTCACATTAGATATTACTCAAGATTTGAGCTGACAATTGCTAATATTTTTAAGTTTTATTAAAGCCAACTTGTAGCAACTAAATCCTTTGTTGCAGATATATATAAGTGATCATTTATATCATTTTGTGTGTGTGAAAGATGTGTTGAAGGGTGTTTGTGATTATCAAAAGGTCGATTAAGAGATTATGCATAGTTTCACTTGTGCATCAAGGTTTTTGTAGTGCGAGTTTGTGCAAAGTAGAGCAAAATTGTTGAATAAGTCAGAAGGATAAAAGATCCACAGTTGAGCTTAACTAGAACTATAATAAGCATTTGTAGATGCTATTCCTTTAGTTAATTCTATTGGATCTAATCCAAATCATTGTAAGGTAGTGAACCTTTCTATTTTGAGCAGTGAGCTCTAGGTAGTGTGCTTGAATGCAAGTGCATTCCCATTTTGTAATCTTTCTTTTGGGTATACTTAGATTATACTGTAGATTGGCCATCCACCGTGGTTTTTTCCCTAATATGGTTTCCAAGTAAAAAGCCTAGTGTTATGGTGTCGTGATTGTTTTCTTTCTGTTCATGCATATTTCTTTTGTTGAAAGCTTAAATGAGTTAAAGATCAGAATAATAAATTTAATTTTTGCACAACATTGATTCACCCCCCCTCTCAGTGTTGCTTGTTTCCAACATGGCCTAGTAGTTGAGACCCATCTTTGCATCTTTGTGTGATTTTCATAGTAATTTTTTTCTCCCTAAGTTACACTTAAGGGGGGTGTTGGTGTAAATAAAGTATTTTACCTAGTTAATTCATTACTAGGGGACTTAGGATACTTATTTACATGTTAAGTTTACTTAAGTCCTAGGAATGAATCTTTCTATAAGGTGTTAGTTGTCATTATTTGTTATCTTATCCTTTGAATTGTAACACATTTGACCTAGGTAGTTGTGATTAGTTGTTTTAGGTCATATGATTAAGACACTTATCATAATCTTATGACATCTTATGTCTCACCTTGGCTATATAACCAAGGGGTCTCTCGTACATTACACATCAATTAAATCATATTTTCATATTCTCTCTTTGTGCTTTCCATTTGGCCTCTAGATCTTGGTAGGCTATCTCCATAGCCAATTCTAATAGATTTTTGTTATCCCTAAATTGTTAATTGGAAAGTCATCTACTTGGTTTAGGAACTCGCTTCTTGGGATAGTTTATGGTACTTGCCCCAATATTGATCTTATTAGAAGATGGGTGATTCAACATTAGAACCTAAGAGGTATGGTAGAAGTTGTTTCTATGCTAAATATTTTTTCTTGTTCTCTTTTTCCAATTAGGATGATTTCTCAAGGACCCTTTTAGTTGGTCCTTGGTTTATAGAGCAGAATTGCATTTACCTTAAAATTTGGTCTCCAAGAGCAGAATTTCCTTTGCCTTAAAATCTGGTCTCCAAGTGTTAATCCTTTTGTGTGATGATACCAACAAGTTTCTTGTGTTGGTTAGACTATTGATGTTGCAATTGGAATACTTGGATGAGGATTTTTTTATGCTTATATGAAATAATTCTTAGGAAATAATTTAATGTTGATTATGTCACAAAATTTAAGAAGCGTTTGCTATTTGCATGATTTTGTGTGCTTATGGAGGAAAACAAGGAGCTTGTAACTCATGCTATTTTTCTTCCAAATATGGTATTTGGGTGCAATGGATTGAAATCAAAGACTATTTAGTAGTTTTCCACTATTTTTGTAAAGTGGGTCATAGTAGTGCTAGTTTCTATAACAACAAGAAATACCATTTTTTCTAGAGGAAAGGTGCTAACCCTAGGTGTTGTTAAGTACATTACTTTTGAGGATGCCAAAAAGGTTGAATGTAGGGGTAAAATACATGACTATACAGAGAAGGATAATTCTTTCAAGAATTCGAGGTTGAATGATATATCTACTTGTGAACTTATGTATCCTCCTTATACTTAAAATGAAGTTTAGAGTTGGAAGAATCGTGCACTATGAAACAAAAATCATTGGAGCAATTTGGTTTCAAACTGCCCTAACCTTGAGGTGGTTGCTTGTAAAGAATTGTTTTTTTTTTAACTTTCTTTGAGTCTCTTGATTATCCTTTGTTGTCATGTTATGCTTAATCTTTATTTCTATACAAGGGCATGGACCCTTTCAAAATCCTTGCTTACCTAATATAAAACATGTGGTAGTTTAAATTTACTTTATTAGTACTTACTAGTAGGGAATACTATTGCAATGAGTTTTATTTATTCTTATTTGATTAAATATAATGTTATTTTTGAACCAATCAAAAACAAAAATTATTGTCTTCAAATAAAATTCAATCTTTCTAAAGTGAACATATTAAATATTTAACTTTATAAATTTTAAAAAATATTTCTTGTGAATATGATTGGCTAAAAAGTTTTGTGTGTTATGCACATATTTTTAGGAAAAATGAAAGTGAACTATTATTTTTCCTATTTTTTGTAATAAAATTTGTCTTCCTTTCATATGCATTATTTATATAAGTTGAACTACAAATAGGTAAATTATAGGTATTATAAATATAAGGTGCTATTATAATTTATAAGCATCTATTTTAAATGATGATTATGTAAATTTTGTATTAATAAGTTAATATTTATAAATATACGTAAATTGTATTTAATATGTAGCTTCCCTTTCCTCCCATCAAGCTAGAATATAGGCATGAAGTATCCTAGAATATAGGCATTAGTTATTATAAATGTTATATTTTTTATTGTTTTTATTTACTAAAAATAAGTAATGTCTACAATAATTGGTTTATTAATTTAATTTGTTCAAATTTAGTGCTTAAAATTAATATTTTTTATATTAAAATAAAATTACTTTTAACAAATATTCTTAATTTGTTGCAGCCTATCATGGTCTCAAATTGGGACAAACTAAAGGTTATAGGAAAGTGTGGTTGGAGGGGGACTCTTTGAATATCATAAATAATTTGAAAAATTCCATTCCCCCCTCTTGGACTATTGAGTCATTGATAAAGGACTCTATATATATTTTGAAATCCTTTGATGATATTTACATATCTCACATTATGAGAGAAGGTAATGGGTTAGCAGAAATTTTTGTTAACATTGGTGTTAGAGAGTTTAGGGATTGGGGTCTCTATGACCCTCTCCCTATAGAGGTTATTGCTGCTATGAACCATGATAGCTGGTTTTAATTTGATTAACTTCTTATTATGGTTGGCGGCATGCATGCCTTTGTTCACATACCTGGTTATCATGAGAAAGGATGGTAAGCAAGATTTGAATCAAGCGAATGGTAAGGGAGCTGGGTGCCATAGGGAACGGTACTCCATGGTCTTTATTTTCCCCCGCTCCAATTCTAGCCTCACATGGATTTTGGGTGGCCTTTGCACTATTTTCTAGAGTTTTCTATGCACTCTATGCCTGGAGCTCTCAAGCTGGTTACTTCTGACAATTGTGGTGTTATAGATGGAGATAGGAATCAGGCTGAACCTTTCTCATGTGAAGCTATTAAAAAGGAGGTTTGGTAGGTGCTGGAGAAAGGAGGGTTAACTTCTTACCTAGAGAAGTTACATGGCAATAATTCTCAAGCAAAGACGCTTTTTGCTAAATGATGGAATGATAGGGTGCTCAAGCTTTATCGAATGAAATTTGAGGTCAATGAAGAATTTATAGCTGGTATTACTAGCTTGGCTATGGATGGCATAAAAGTCTTTAGGGATAAAAAGGAGGCGTAGACCACTATGAAAATATTTTTCAAAGATGATGAAGAGAGGGATTGAGAATGGATAAGAGTGGAGGATATCAGAGAAGATCTCTTAAGGCATTATGGGGTGATGTTATGGAAGAGATAATGTGCTACATAATGTTGGAAGGTCTATTTTTAGCAGTTAATGCTTACCATTTCATTTTGCTTAATCACTTCTGATATAAAAAGAGGGTTTCCTTTCCTTATTATCTTTTGATGTCTCTTGATTCGGGTCTTAAGGATCACAAGGAAAACCCTAAAAATCTCATCTTCCATGTGGGGTTAATACTTCTCATCTTTGATTATGCGAAGACTTTTGAGGTTACTAAACCTATGGTCACCCCAAAGGGTAAATAGTCCAAACCTGCTAAGGAGTATGAGACTACTTCTAAAGAGGAACTGGCCAACAAAAAATTCAAGAAAAGGAAATTGATTGTGGAAAAAGAGTCAGATTTGGGGAAAGATGTGGACTACATTGTTGATTCTCTTGCTTCTCTAGAGGGGGGTCCACAATCCCCTGCTATGAGGAAAAAAGGGGAATCATGTGCTAGTGAGGGTTATTTGACATGTAGCGATGAAGAGGCTGTTGATTTATAGAGTAAGGGTGCAAAGGTGAAGAGTTATCTATATGGTGAGGCTTCCTCGTGGCCCCCTATTGCCAAGCAGAAGAAGGATTTGGAGGGAAGCAGGAAGAAACGGGTCTTGAGGATTGCGAGCCAAATTCTAGAGAAGGAATTTCCTCTCACTATTGCAAGGGGCCTGTATGTTGATGATTCCTCGAGTGTCAAGCCAGATGTGCAGTTGAAAGGTAAGTTTGGGGATGCTGATGTTGTTGTGGAAACCCAAGATGTGGAATTGGAGAGGCTTAAGAAGAGAAAGGCAGTGGTAGAGGAAATAGTGAGCTCCATCCGCAAACTCAAGTCTCCGATTGTTGTTGAAAAAGGCAAGGACACTCATGCTGGTTAGGATAGGGTTAGTTCCTCTGAGGAGGAAGATGATTTGGGGAAAGGTGTTCTTAATATTTATAGAGAATATTTGTCTGATGTGCTTGGAACTGCTCGTGAGGGTTCCATTGTCTTGTTTAAACTTTTTAAATGGTTTTTTCATGAGCTTAATAAAACTAATGTCAAAGTTAGGGGTGTGGTTAGTAAGTTTGAGGGGTTCTCTGTCTAGAATCAGATTGATGAGTTGTTTGACTCCTAAAATATTGTGGTGGGTATTGTTGTGGAGGAAACTTTCAAAATGAAACAGAATCTTGAAGGAAGAATCCTCACCCTTAAGGAGCAAATGGTGAAAATCTGGGATACTGTGTTGAGAGGAGGGGAGGTGCATAAAGGTAAATTTGATTCTATTGTTGTTACTTCTCTTCTGCTTAGTGCTAAGAAGCGTAAAGATAGTGCTCAGGATGAAGTGGACGATGTTTGATGGAGGAGGGTGTTGTTGGGAAGGGTGGGGAGAAAGCTATTGTTTTGATTTCTGACATAAATGTGAATGGACCTAAAGCCAGAACTAGGAACAAAACTAAAACTCAAGTTGGGGCTTCTAGAAAGGAAGTTTTTGATGTTTTGGTTGAAGCACATAAAGTTGTGGCTAGCGACGTGGAGGTGATGAATATTCTGAAAAGCATGTAGTGTTGTTGGTGGGGTCCTCCTTTTTGGCTGACTTTTTGTTGATGGGTCACTGTTGTTGGATAGTTTTTTTCTTTATGTTATTATCTTTTATTTCAGTTGCTTTCTGATGTAAAGGGTTCCAGGCCCCTTCAAACCCTGTATTTTACCTCTAATCAAAAACAAATATTCTTAATTAAATGTCTAATATATTTATATAATATATTTTATAAATCTAAAATGTACAATTATAAAATTAATACAATATCCACTCTCTAAAATAGATTAAGTTTGAGCGTTTATTGATCTCAAACTATTACTAACCTACCTCTAAGTTGTAATGTCATGTCAAATCATCTATCAACTAAATGATACATTTTTATCTACCTCACAACAAATACTTTTATTATATGACACTTATATTTATTTTCGTTTAAATTCACAATGAAAGATTAATTCAAGATTAATAAAAGATTAACATAAAGAAAAACTTTTCATAATACCTAATTCTATCATCAACTTTTTATACATTTATATACAGGAATTTTGTAATGAAATTCGATGTGAGAAATCATTTAACTTCTTAGAACTTCATCTATTATTTGGAGATTAGAATGTATTCTAGATAAATGAGCTAAAAATTCATTCCACGCCCGAATCAGAAAGGAAGAAGTTGCCGGTTTCCTTCTCAAATGCACGTTGTCAAAGCAAGTTGCTGCTTATTGATCACTCCGATCATCCATATAATTAGATTGTCGGCAAGATAAATTACAGCAAAACTGTGTTGAACAGCCAAAATAGTGGATCACAAATTATAAAAATATCTGTGAACGACAGCATGGATGATCACAAATCTAAGGACGATGAGGTTATGGGATTTGTGTGGACCCTCTGTGCTTCTCCTCTTTTGCATGGCATGAACACTAACAGTGGTGCTGCCGCCCAAGTGGAAGACTAATAAGGCTCTGAATGATTTAATCCATGAAATCACTAAATGGAAGATCCGGATATACGATAATGTTTCAAAACGCTATGATATTTTTCTGCAAGTTGATGCGTGGGAGTGGGTATGAAGAAAGAAAGGAATCTAATTCCACCATGGCAGAGATCTTGAATGCACCCCAAGTCACATCAGTGATCACATTTCTAAGTCACTTCTTTCAATAGTATGCAGATATTGAATTTGTTGTCCCTTTCTAAGATGAGCAAAAATACGAATATAGGATGGGGAAAAGGAAATGAATGGTATAACAAAATAATTAGGGCAAATCAAATTAGAATATATCTTAAGATAAATGAGCTTGGATAATAATTGAGATGAACACTCACTTTTTCGAAATAATGAGGATGAACTTGTTTTATGAGTGATTTGATTTTATTTGGTAGTTGATAGTGATTCAAATTATATTTTAATGTTAAATATGATTATGTGATGTTTTAATCATTTGTTAATTAATCTTCATTCTATTGTTCACATGAAATCAATCTTCATGTCTATGGTAATTCATTTTTCTTGTGGTTATGTGATGTTTTAATAATTTGCTAAGTAATTTTTGTTCTATTGTAGATTGAATTTGTTCACATGAAATCAATCTTCATGTCTATAATAACTAACTTTTCTTGTGGACCTAATTTTTGTGTTAAAAAATGAATTGTGAGGATATGGTTGCTTGAAACATGTTTGTCTCACATCAAAGAATATGAACCTACAAAACAAACAGTGCTCACAAACACTTTTGGTAGTTTGTTATACAAAGATCTATTTTTTTCAAACCCATATATTCTTTTTGATAGTTTTGTAATAAGGATTAAAGAAAAGTAAATATGCAAGATGCCCTAATTTGCCACTATGTGCAAATTATGATATAAGATGATGATGCAATGAATGCTCTAATGCTCTCTATGTGAATATGTAAATCAAATATGATCTCTTGGGTTTTTTGGATTATATAAAAAATGAAATTATAAATTTCTCTTTTTATACAATAGGTCTTAACATGCAACTTGAAGTATTTTAAGCTTAAATTGATGGGTAATGGCTAGTTGAGAGAAGGTTAGATTTAACTCTAATTAAACTTTTGGTTTAAAAGTTCTGGGTCATTTTTGTGCCATTGATTTTATCTAAGTAAAGGAATGGATAAACTAAGGATCAAGATAGATCCTTGGAGATGCATTAATCAAATTAGATTCATGTAATTTTCCAACTCTTATGAAAAGAGCACTACTTACGCACTAGTCATTACATAAATGACACCTTGGTCAAAGTGAGCTTTAAGAAAAAGTGCAATTTATAAAATAAAATTGATCATATTTTCCACCCATTTTGACTTGTATGTGAACAATTTTATGAAGATGCAACTCAAAGTAAAATTAGCAATAAATACAAAAATAAATATTCATACTTGTATAAAGGATACGAATTAGGATGATGATTTTACACATTATCCTCACAATAGGTGATCCCTCTTGAAATCCTACAAGAAGAAAACAAATCTCATGAGTAACATCAAACACAAATTTGAAACAAACACTAATATAATAGATTAACAATCTCAATGATAACAAAATGAATGGGAATGAAGCTAAAATGATATGAAGCCATGCAAAAAATGGAGTTGTAAATTTACATGAATCCCATAAAATTATCACAACATAGAGTTGTGAGTCACATTAATCCCCACAAAACATGAAGATATTATTGTAATCATGTAAAAAATAAGGAATATTAAGGACATTAAATGCCCCTCCAATTAGTTTCTTTGAAGAGATGCAATGAATTGTAGGAGAGAAGAAAAATATGTGATCCTCTAAAACGAAATAGTCATGTAATAAGTAACACAAATAACATCATTTGATAATCATATTCTAAGATAATATGATGTAATCGTGAAAGTATATGTAAAGAGGAGAAACAAGATTCCCTTAATGTCCCTAAATGAGAGGCATATGTGATCAATTATTTAAGTGATAGATAAGAAAATTGTATTTATTTGAAGATAAGATGATGAAATTGTGTAAACAAAGTTAACTATGCAAGAATATAATCAAGCATGAGATGCATGCGAGTCTAATATCACCATAAGATAAGTCACATAGACAAGATGCCCTAGCTGGTTATTTTTTAAGAACCAAACTAATCTCCAAAAATACCTATGGAATTTTCCATTTCCAATGATTAGTACTGCTAAAGGGATTGGCCAACACACAAATAGAAGTTTCAAGAATTATATTCCTACTCTCTGGGCTCTCTGAAACTCAGGAGGGTGATCCCACAATGTATATACAAGAGTTCACACAATTATAACTAGGTACACTATCAATAACAGATACTTCTCATAAAACCATTCAACATAGTGCATCAAATAAGTTGGAAACTCATTAATTAATGTCCTATATTTTGAGTCTGAGAAGGTGGAACTTCAACGAAAGACATCTACGGTGGTATCCATTTGAGAGTTTGTAATTTCAAATTGATTAGCCAATGAACCAACACAAAAAATGAACCACAAGTATGTTGCACGAACTAGTGCCTTTATCCCAAGCACAAAGTCAATATCAACCTATGTGACCAGATAACAACCTAAACAATAGCACCTATAATCTTAAAAAACCTTGCATTACAACATTCCTCTATGACATTCATGATTATTACTACTTACAACCATCATAGTACCTAGTTATTACAAGTTATTAATCTCACCCAAGCACTTACACTAATGCATTGAATCAATAAGCAAGCATGAAATTAAAAATCCATTAAGAAGCAATAGAGACAAACGAAAGAAATCTTGGATTACTTTCATTCATAACTCATAGAAATCATACAAGGAGAGACAATAGCCAAGAAATTGGTTTTACTTTGTATAGTAGTTTCTATATTGTTATCAAAATTGCATATATAACACTGAACTCCAAAAGAAGCTTAAGAAAAAAACTCTAAACATGCTTAGTATTATCTTGAAAATTTCACAGTGCTTACTCAAATTTTCAATTAACTACTGCATCTAGCCCTGAATTCTTTCTTATAGAGATGAAAGAGAAAAAAAAGCTTCAGGCTAGGAAGCACACATGTAAAAATTTCATTGGACCACTGCAACAATATTCCTTTCTCAGTTACACTCAACTCTTCAGGTGATGAAAATAAACATGAGGAAAAATTGACCTCAACTCGTAGAAAATAGGCCCCACCGCAAAAAGGCATCATTTGCTTCTTACAACAACTTCAAAATATTCCCCACACTCAAAAAATTCCCACTGTCAGAAAACCATACAACAAAACTTATGAAGCAAGACAAGGAAAGTAGATAAAAAGTAAAAAATAAATTGTCCAGATCAGCACCACATGCTACCCATTTCAAATTGAGGAGAGAACAATATTTTACAATGTTTTATCAAAAACCTAATTTGTATTATATTCAAGCTATGCATTGTTCTTCTCCTATCCATTATTTACCTTGTTCATTATTAATCCCTGCATAGATTCATTCTGTGTATTTCTCCAACTAAGTGTAATACTCTTCTTCTGTGTGCCATTTTATATTCAATAAACCTTGCACTTTAGTACTATGCTGAGAGTATCCAACATCAATCAAGACCCTGACCTCTTTAACAAAGATGTCCATCTTTGTTTCAATTTCCACCATTATATTAATATTTGGATTTAGCAAGATGTAATCAGTCACAATTAATGCCATCATAGTTGCTTCAAGCATCCCTCTCAAATCCTTCTTCAAGGTGTCAAATGGCTACAAATCGCCTTTTGGACTCAATATCTAAGGCATACCACATTCCTCCATTTCTTTGAATATTTTTAGCTTACTTTGGAGCTACACACCTAGCTTTCCATGGAAGGTAGTTATCTCATTAACTGAGTCAATGATTTACAATATCTCAAGAATATTAGTAGGTGCCTTGGGATCCTCCTTCATTTTGGGCATCATTTCTCTTAAGGCACTCACCCTAGTAATACAATTATTCTATTCATTCTTGAAAGCCTCTTGTACCTACATCATCAACCTTGTTGACCAACTTGGTCACCCTATGCTTCAATATATCCTCCAATATTTAATTTCCCACCTTAACAATTTCAATCTTGGAATTCTTGACATTTTCTTTCTCAATAGTCAACTGATTATTCAAATCTCTAATCCTTAAGGCCAAGGTCTCCCTATCCTATGCAGAAAAATCTGAGGAAGAAGAGGATGGCGGGTTTATTGTCCTTTTTGATTGAGTAGCTTGAATAGTGGCCTTGATCTTATTTATTTCATCTAAGGCCTTATTGTACTCCTTCACTAAAGAATCATACTTTTTCTAAGAAATATTTGTAGTATCCACACTAAGCATTACAACATGAGTAGTTAATTCAACTACTTGGATAGGATTTATATTTGTAGCTCTTTTGACCACTAAGGAGCCAATAACTTCCTCAATAGGCCTAGAAACATCATGTTTACCAGTATTAGGTTCCATTGAATAAATTGCAATAGTATTCAACTTCGGACTATATCCAGATCCAAACACTTTGTCCTATAACTGCTCCACAATTATTCAAGCCTAGGGGTCCCTTGTTACTATATCATATGCTATAGCAATAGTGATAGTGCATCCTGGTAATAACATGATTCCACTGTCTGTGACAATTTTATTGGCCTCAGTGGGAGTAATAGCTACAATTTCAACCCTAATCTTTTCCTCCTTCGCTTTTGCAGCTTCTTCCTAATGAGAAGGTTCAACATTAACTCAAGCTAGGTCAAGTCTCCTTATCTATTTACCCCACTATTGAATCATAAATTCTTGAAATTATTTGGACTATACAAATTTATCATTACCAAGGAATTAATCACATTCCTTAATCCTAGGATCATTACCACTTTCTTTACCATATTGCCATTTGAAAATTCTATCAGGGGGAACATCTAAACTATGAGTTTCCTCAATATGAGGAGGAGGGAATTTCTACTTAATCTCCTCATTCCCTAGCACATGTTCTACCATCTGTTCCTCCCTAACTTCTTGAAAATATGTAGGATGCTTTAGGATATCCATAGCTTGTTGTTGTTCTAGGAGAACATGTGCTTTATCAATAGTCTCCTTCACCTTCACCTTAAAATCACTACTCTGATAATCCCTTAGCATAGTGGAATCTCTTGCAAGAGGGTCTACAACTACATTATATGGACTTACATGAAAGGCATTCCTCTTTATGATACTTTCTTCAATGTTCATTATAGCTTTACATTCCTTCTTTCTAGTCATGAAAACCTCATCACTTGTCAAATTTCTTAACACATCATCTCTATATAAGAACTCATGCGTATCACTTTTAATTTTAAATCTCTTCTTATTCGTCCCACAAATCCTTTCGGATCAAAATTCCTAATCTCATTAATAGGAATTCTAAGGTTATTCACCATGATCCCCAACCTTTCATACCCCTCAGGGGAAATAACCTTCAAATAGGAAAAAGTGCATTGGGGATGCACCATAGTGCCCTTCCTAGGCTTCTTAAATATCTTATAATCCATAATATCAATCTACCACATGAGTTCCATAAAGGCTAATCTTTCTGAGACATACAAGGGTAAACATGTGGGTCCACTTTATCTCCATAAGCTCTAATCAAAGTATATTTTGAATGAAGAAACCAATCTATGCAATTATGTTTTGCTCTAGATCCTGGTGTATCTTTTGGGCACATGATATTTTTGATTTTAGGAGAAATCATATTAATAGGAGCTACACCTAATGCTTCTAAGATACCACATCTTATAAAATTAGCAAACAAGATATAATTCAAATTGGAACAGTCTTGATCCCAAATGTATGTCCACATTTGTACTAGTAAAACATTGTTTTCATTGTCCCTAAGTCTCAAATATAACTTACTTTTCCATTCATAATCACCCTCCCATAAGAGCATATGCATTAGCAGAGAATAATGAGGGAAATACAAAGGGATCACTTCCTTCTTCAAATTGAGGAAATCCTCATGCATCTGATTAACAACATAGTTGGAATAATAAAAACCAGTGTTTTGATTATGACCATGTATATCTACAACCATCACTAATAAATAATGGGCTATCCTTACCTCAAAATCTTGAGCCAACACTTTATTCAAGCAATAATAAGTGTTCTTAAAATAATCTACAAACTCTTCACACTCAAAAGGCTCAACATCCTTAGCGATGAATTTCTCCTTGCTCTTTCTATGCCGAACAAGCAGTCTCTTTTTGTATACAATTTTTTTTTTCTCATATTCAACATAAAGCTCAACATGCCTAAACTTTATAGTAGAATTGGAATTCAACCCAAATACTTCCACCATCTTGTCCTTTGTCACTTCTAAGATCACATCGCCATTTTCAGTCATGATTGTTTTTCCAATGGGATTATAGTGCCTAACCAATTCCATCATCAAGTCCACCTCTACAAAAAAATTAGTACTACCAGCTTCCCAAGATTGAACCCCCATAAGTAACATGTAGGCTTACTACAATACTTCCTATTAAAAGCATACCAAAACAATTGCCACCCACTCTGAGGCTAGGGCTTTTCACCAATTTCACCAGCACTATCAATTAACCTAGTGGTCATGACAACTTGACCTGTAGGTCTTTTGCTAATTCACGACCCTCCTTCCTTTATGTCTCTAGAGGCCTCTTGCATAAACTTTTTTATTTCATTCTTTGCACTTCTGGACCTAGTAGATGATGCAAGAGTACTTGGTGAAGGGTTATATACTCTAGGTGGTTTTGACTTAACCTCATCTAAAACATCCTGAGTTTTAAGTCACTTAACCCTCTTTTGCTTTGGTTTCCTCTCCGGGCTAATACTAGATTCATTGGGCTCTAGATCACTCAGTTCTGCAATGTAGGATAACTAGGGTTTATAATTTCTTACACTCAAAAAGAAACCTTTCACAAGTATGAGAACACAAGGCACTACTTATTAAATAGAACAATTTCCCCAAACATTACCCAACACTTATTACCATATTGAGGCTATCAGAAATGGACAAGCAAACAATCTTCCCAATTTCCTATTAGGTAAGGTATTACACCTCAATACTTCGGCTAGAAAGAGATATATAGTTGGCTTACTAGGGTGAACACTATTCATCACTTGTTACTTGTAGTTTTTGGAGCTTCCCACACAATTTCCTCAGCTTCTGGTATCCTTTCTACTTTTGACCAAATCCGATTGCATGACCAACTAGGTATCTACTTTATTTTATAGCCAAGAGACACGCATGCCACCATTAATGCTTGATAGTAAGTTCACACAAGTGAATTGACAATTAGTCATTCATGTTTAAAATCTAATCGTTAATCACTCTATTTTAAAACTATATCAGTGGTTATCAATTCACCTCACTACTTTCTTTATTGCTTTATACGATGTCCTCAAGATTCTGTCACATTGCCTCATCATGCAATAGTTGTCGTTTATCACTAATATACCTCATCCTTGCCCAACTCCATCAGTGATGCAAGTATTTCATGTGATGAAATCCAACCCTTGGATCTATGGCCCATCCTTTGATCACATTCATTTCCCATCACACATCACTAGTTAAAATTTCACACCTTGAATCCTATTAGCAACGAGAAATATAGTGAAGAGATCATATTAGGACACATGCACTTGCATGAAAATCAATAGTAGAAAAGACATCACAAATAAGATTTATTCAGATTAGCGAAAGAAACTTTAAATAGAGAACTCCATCTCTCATCGCTACTTTGGAACTTAAGCTTTGGAATGGATATGTGATGAGTGATAAAAACATCAGGCCATCACTCATTTCTAATTCTCCTCAAATAGTTTATGAGCAATTAGTGATGAGAGATCTTCATACTGACTTTGTGTATCACGTATTGCTAGTATAGAACTTTGCACTTAAAACATATCCATAATATGTGATGCAATGGAAACTCATCATATCACTCATCGCTAATTGAAATTTATCATTTAACAACATATCTATGATGAGTGATGAAAATAAGAACATAAGGCCGAAGGGCATCACTTATCGCTATTACAATAGTCAAGGCTCAAAAGCCATTAGCAATAAGCGATCCCTCAACAATAAAAGGAACATCACTCATCGTGCATTGAAATTAAGAGCTCCAGCAACTATTTGTGATGAGTGAAAACAAAGAAATACTGCTCATCGCTTGTCGCCAATTTGGAACATACACTTCTAAAGTAAAAAACGATGAGTGATAAGAAGAGATGGCCATTGATACTTAAGCGAAAAATTTTAAGCACATGCTCGTAATTTGTTCTAATGAAGGGGACCCTCTAGGATGATATGATAGAAAGGTCTCAAAGGCTCCTAAGTCACAAAATGAAAAGGATGTAAAAGCCAAAAAGGCCCTTTATTTAACATTATAAAAATTAAGATACTCAAACCTAGGCATGGGAAACCAGTTACCTGACGATAGTGAATGACATAAGATGTTTTTAAGTGACCATGAATGGGAAAATAGGAAGTCAAAATTGAAATATAACCCCTCAATAGTGAAGAGAAAATACACTCTAACCCCATAGGTATTAGCCAAAATGTGACAAGGCTTTGAGATGGAACATCAAAAATTTGTAGGTTCCATCAATGGCTCTGACTAGGGACGCATGCTTCTTGTAGGCATGGTGAGATCCCAGAAATCTTAGGTTGAAGCAGACCAAAACTGGGGAATAAAACAAGAGGATGAAAACCAGGGAGCTACTCGAACTAGGTAGTAGGACGAAAGTAAACATAACAAAATAAAACAAACCTATGTACAAAATATACAAAACCTACAACGCACATGGAAAAATATCATACTTAGGAGAAGTATGGCTTTAAGAACTATCCATGTACTGGCATTTCAAAAATTTCACCTGTTAAGGTTTGAAGGAAATATGAATCCTCCCCATGTGTGTTGGCTATCAAATACTTGGACCTACCCATAATGCTTCAAAATTTCCATGTTTACCCTTATCTTGAGCCCTCACATTCCAAGCTAACACCATACTATCTACCTCAAATTTTCTAAGAGAATCTCTCTTATCATGTAGATGCTTAACTTGCAACTACATCTTCATATTTTTAGCATGAGCTTCTCTTCTAGTTTCATCCATTTCACTAGATTATTTATTTTGTGTTGCATATCATCACATATCTCTTCATCATACTCTTGCACAAGCTTATACATCTTCATAAGGTTATTTTGTGGCAATATAGCATCTAGACCATATACTAAGCCAAATGGTGAATAACTAGTATCCTTTTTCATAGTCACTATATCTGCCCAAAGTGTCAATTTTAGCTTTGAGTCCCAAGCCTTTTTGTTCTTTTCCATCACTCTCTTGATTATTTTCATCAAGATCTTATTACTAGACTCAGCTTGACCATTTCCTTGAGGATGGTAAGGTGATAAATAAGAAACTTGTATACCATGTCTCTCACAAAATTCCTTGAATTCATTTGACCTAAAAGACATACCATTGTCTGAGATAATCTTCTCAAGGACTCCAAATCTAATGAGAATATTATTTAATAGGAAATCCACAACCACCTTGCTTGATTATTTCTTTGTGAGTATTGCTTCTACCTACTTTGTGAAATAGTTAATGGCAACAAAAATCCATGAGTGGCCTCCACTAGAATTTTTTGGTATCTCTCCAATGAAATCAATTCCCCATTGTTGGAAAGGGGCTTGAACTAACATAGGCCTAAGTGGTAAATTTCTTGAGAACTTCAACTTTCCTGAAAATCTCTAACAAGAATCACAAGTCTTAATAAACTTGTGAGCATCCTTAAATACAGTAGGCCACTAGAATCTTTGTCTTAAAATCTTTTCCACAGTAGTATTTTCCATATAATGACCACCGCACGCCCCATTATGCATTTCTTGCAAGAGTTATAGTGCTTGCTTTTCATCTACACATTTAAGAAGTACACCATCTAGGCTTCTCCACCATAGCTCATTGTCAATAATCACATACTTGATGGCATGCAATTTCAATGTCCTCTTATCATTGTCAGTCATATCAATATGGCACTGCAAGGTTTGTAAATACTAGATAATTCTTCTATACCATCTACATGTTTGCATATCATAGATAGGTGCAACATCAATCAATTCAGTCTAATTGACCTGATTAGCTTCCAAATTAGCCTCTGCCATTAATTTGGCTAGGCCTTGACATCTTACTAATTTGGTAATCTAAACATCAATGTTAAACTCTTGGATCCTATTGATCCATCTACACCTTCTTCCTGTTGTCTCTTGTTGAGTGAAAATATCTTTCACAACAACACTTGGTACAAAAGTTATGACAACTCCTTGTAGGTCAGTCCTGAAATTCTTTATAGCCTTTATTAGAGCATATGCTTGCTTCTCAGTAGTGTCATTTTTCAACTCTACAACTTGTAAAGATTTGCTAAAAAATGCAATGGGTTGTTCAAAGCCCTCCTCATTTTTTTGTAACAAAACAACAACAATGGTATGAAAAGAGGAAAAAGAGAAAATGTGCATTGGTTTAGAAAAATTAGGAGACTTCAAAACTAGAGCCTCTTTGATAGCTTGTTTAATTTATTAAAAGCTAGAGCAAGCTCCTCACTCCAAATCACCTTTTCACCCTTCTTCAACATTTTGGAAATAAGTCTTGTGATTTCTGCAAAGTTAGTCACAAAACTTCTTAAGAAAATTATTTGTCCAAAAAATGACTGAATGCCCTTGACATTTTTTGGCTAAGGGATTTTTTCTATGGTTGCTACTCTTTCAGGGTCTATCCTTACTCCTTCATTAGACACAATGTGCCCCAACAACTTTCCCTTAGTGACCCCAATGGAACATTTCTTTGGATTCAGAGATATCCCATATTCTAATGACCTGACAAATACCTTTTCCAAATGCATACAATGATCTTCTTTTTTTAGAGTAATAAGTTAGGTCATCTTGATACACAACCATGAAGAAATCAATAAAATATGAGAAAGCTACATCCATAGCTCTCTAAAAAGTGGCACCTACATTTTTCAAGCCAAAAGGAATTATGATATAAACATAAGTGCCCCAAGGAGTAGTGAATGCAATCTTATACTGCTCAAAATCCTTTACCTTCACTTGATTATAACATGAAAAGTTGTCAATCATTGACAATAGCTCACAACTAGTCACCTTCTATAACATAGATTCCATGTTTGGAAATGGATAATTTTCCTTTAATGAGGATATATTCAAGTTCCTAAAATCAACACACAATCTTATGTCACCATTCTTTTTTCTTAGTGGTACCAAATTAGATACCCATGAAGAGTGTCTAACGGGTTTTGTAATACCAACATCTCTTAACTTTACCAACTCCTCTTGCATCTTGAGATAAAGTAGGATTAATTAGTATTTTCTTTTGTTTGAATAGTTTTGCATTCTCCTTCAAAGGAATCTCATGGTAAAATATTTCCTCTCTATAAGCTTTCAGGTCATTGTATGACCAAGCAAAGACATGTTTATATTTTTTGAGTAAGGATATTAACACTTTCTTTACCTTCGACTTCATCTTCTTTCCCACATAAAATTTCTTAGGGGCATTTTCAATCCCCAAATTTACTTCCTCCATGTCCTCTAGGTGAGCAACATTTGTCTTCGCCTTTCTTTTATCTTGACTTTCAAAAACCCTTTCAAGATCTACAAGGCCTTTGGAGATTTTATTTTTCTTTAACTAGATGACCTCTTTTCCAAACACCATGTCCTTTCCATCAATATTCTCAACAAATCCACCAAATTCAATCTCCTGACCTTCATATTTATCAACACAATTCAAAAAATTTAGAATATCTTCATCATCATTGAATATTTTCCAATTGTACACATTGTTAGGGATGGAAGGCCTTGTCTATATCTCAACTTTAGAGATTACTATGAAAGTTATATCATTAGGTCTCAATGCAATATTAGCAAGTAAATCGGCTACTCTATTCTACCCTCTTTCCATCCAATCAATTTTGAAAGCATCAAACTACTCAAATGAATCCTAGACAACATTTATGTATTGCTTTAGTTTGTTATTCTTACAGGCATACTTAGATCTCACTTGGGATATCACAAGCTCATAATCATCAATCACCATTAACTTCTTTATTCCATGCTTCTCAGCCAATCTCAATCTAAATAATAAAGCTTCATACTCCACCGCATTATTTGTATAGAAAAAATACAATGTGAAAGAGAACGTATAAGTATTGCTAGTAGGTGATAACAATAAAATCCCTGCACTAAACCCTTCTTTGGAACTTGAAACATCAAAGTACATTTTCCAAAGTCCACTTTTGTCATATACTCTTGAAACTTCATTTTCTATAGGTGTAGGACATTTGTCAACCTCGCTTGGTACCTCTCCTACCTTGAACTCACTAATATCAGTATCTATGAAAATGATTGTGTCATCTTTAGGAACATGCTCAAACATATGTGGCACCCTTGGTTCTCTCAATACTTGAACATCCTTACCATCAATGGGAAATGTGGCATAAGACATGTCAAGCTACATATTGCCTCCCATAGATGCACTCCATTTCTAAGATAGAAGCATTCCATAATTAGGTGAGATATCTACTGCTACCACACTCATTTTGAATTCTTTGTTAGGGTAGGCTGCTAGTATGTAGGGAAGTTCATTTATCACACCTATGATAGGGACTTCTCTTGCATCCATGGCATAACACCTGCCATGAGTACTATCAACTTTCAACCATAGTGCATCCATGATTTTAGCTGGCATGATATTGTTGGATGATCTAGAATCAATAATATAGTTCTTTATAAAATTTCCACCAACCACTAGGGTGAGGAAAAATGGATCTATCTTATTAGGACAAGTAGTTACAAAATTTCCTAGTAAAATATGGGGAATTTTAGTAATTAATCCCTCAACTTCCTCACTCTTCTTATCTTTTTCACTCAATTTGGGTGGAGTGAGCACCACTAAATCATTACAGGCCATAGCAACACCATTGATAAGAGCTACTACCTTTTGCTTATGTTCCTCTATTCTCATCATTTCAAGGAAAGGCACAAATACTTTAACTTGGATAAGTAGCCAAAACATATCAATAGGAGTATACTTGGAATTCAATTGGGAGCATACCTTGTTCATTATTGTTATCCTTCTATTTATTTATTTTTTCCTTAGCCTTGTGCCTAGTATCCTTCCTTATGACTTTAGGATTTTTCTTTTGTGTCTTTATCTTCTCAGCAGGAGATTTGGGTCCTTGAGTAGCTTTTGGAATTTTTTCTCTCTTAGCCCAAATTTTATCTCCCCTACCTTCTTTAGCTTTAACTGCTTCCACTTTTCCATCAAGATCATGTTCTTTTCCCTTGGCATTTTTCTCCTTGATGAAAAGACCAGCAGGACTATCTTGCTCACCTCCAACAGTTCTATTCCTCAAATGATAAGAATTTCTAGCTTGGGAAACCAAGACTGTAGTATATTTTGCAATCTCCTCTTCTAAGGGTCTTCTTAATGAAACACCATCTTCTATTGCTTCCAAATTGTAAACCTCAACATCACTATCAACATCCTCATCAGAGAGAACTTGCTAATGATATGCACTAGCAACTTTTGATTATCTACATCCACTTCATAAGAGTCTTCATCAAAAGATAATTCACTATTGACAACATCAAAGTCACCCATAATCATAAGTACATCACCATCCTCCTCATTTTTCTGATCATAGTCCTTAGGTATGTCATCCTCTACTTCAACCATTTGTGCTACTATAGATTGCTAAGAAGAATATGGCATTTGAAAATCATGCACCAAGGGGTATCTTCAACAAAATTTCCTGAATTCTTTTGTAGAGGTTCTAGACAAATCTTATTCTGGGTGTTTCTTTGATTATTTAGAACAAGCTTCCCATTATATCAATTGATATTATATGGGTGGTCTTGCAACCTAGGAGGTCTTTCATTCCTTTGATAATTTTTTGGTTGTGCCTTCTCTTGTTTTACAATTTTATCACTTATAGTCTTCATAAAATTATCAATCTTATCCTCCATAGTTCCCCCTTTGGCACCTAAACTCTTATCTTCATTTTTTGAACTTTTGAAGAGTTTTGGGTCATCTCTTTTTCCAACTTTACTAGTTGCTCTACTAATATTTTCAATATGCTATGCCATCTTAAAAGCTTCCCTTAATGACTAAGGATTCTTATCTAGCAAGCGGTAACTCATTTTTGCATCAAAAGCATTGCAATAGTTTACCAAACATACATGATCATTCAATTGTAAATGAGGAGGAAATCTCTTCCTAGCCTTCTAGTACCTTTTATTGAACTCATCAACAAATTTGTTATAAATTTTAGCAATATTATTAAATTGATTCAATAGAAATCTTGAATCATTCTTGTCACCATATTTCTCTCTAAAAAACATCTTGAATTCTTCCCAAGAACCAATGCTCTTGGCAAGAAAACTTCTATACCACTCTCAAGCATCTTCAATGAGAGACTGCATAAAAATATTCATCATGACATCTTCTGCCTCTACCTCAAAATCATCCATAACATTAGAAAATTCCTTGAGATGATCTTCACCACTCAAGGAATTATTACTAGAGAATCTAACTAGGGTAGGTAAAAAATCTTTAGGGAAAGGATTTGGGTAGCTAGGTATTCCAATGAAACATAGTTGTTAGTATCTATCTACTTGGAGTGGCCTCCTAGTATGTCAATCCCTATGAACATCTCTTTGCTCATCATCTCTTTTGTTGTCAGACTGGCTACTATCTTTACCCTTCCCACTTTCCCCATCACCTCTCCCTTTCTTACTTCCTTCATCATCCTCAAAATAAGAATTATCATTCTTGTTCTTTCCTCCACCAGCACCTCCACTAGGAGTGTGATCATCAGAATTCTTATGTGACTCATTATTAGTATGTCCAAAACTTGAAGACTCTAGAGTAGTTGTAGACATTTTTAGAAAATAAATCTTCCTATCCATCTCAACATTAGAATCCATTATTTCAACTTTCTTCAAATCTTCTTGCGGCTTTTCACTTTGCAATTGTAACTTCAATAACTCAGGATTTGGAGGTGCAGTGGATGGAGTTGGATCAACTTTGGCCTTATGTGTGGGGATTTCAGTAGATGAAGTGTTGGTGTTAGTATTCATATTGAAGGTAGTTTTCTTGGGTTGGTCAATGGGTTTCTTCCCATGATCTACAAATAATGTCTTCTTACCATTAACAAGAGGATCTGAGGCTCTAGTAGTTGAAATAGATGTAGTGTAGGTATCAGTAGCTAAGATCCCCATCGAGACTATTGCTTCAAGAATACCATTGTTCATCTTAGAAGAAAATATAAAAAGGTTTTCCTCAAAAGTCTTACGTCTAGCAGCACCTCTCATTTTCTCCAAATTTTGTTTCCTGGCATCTCTCTCAAGCTGATTATCCCTAATCCTATCTTCCTTTTCTTTTAATGCCCTCATTCTATTTTCTTCTTCTTCTTGGAGCCTTATCTCCTCTTCTATAGATATCATGTCTTTATCTATATCTTCCTCATTTTCTAGAACATCTCCAGGCTCACTTGGGGTAGGGGTATAATAGGGTTGGTCAATAGGATCTTCCTCAAGAGAAAAGTGGACTTTTTCATCAGGATTTTCACCTCTTGGATTAAAAATTTTCCCATTAAAAACATAACCAATTTCAAGGGTTAGAGACTCTAAAAAATTCTTATTCTTTCCCTAAAACTCCCACCTATCCTCCTCCCTTGAAATATTAAGCTCATTATCAAACACTTGTTCAATTGGAAAACGTCCTTGGTATATGTTAGACCCTTGAACTTCATGTCCTTATTCATGGATACTAGCACTATTTACATCAATATTGAAAGTAGGAGATGCATCAATAGGGGAATCAAAGACTTACTTGATTCAAAACATTTCCTGACCCTTTTGGGTTACTTCTCTTTTGTAGGTTCAGATTTTTCCTTCTGCTCAAGGTGTTTCATCACATAACTTCTAGTCTTCCTCATGACATTAAATATTGCAAAATATTTCTTATCTTTCTTTGGAGAACTGATCTTCACACTAGTATTAGAAAACTTAGAGTTTCCACCCAGAATATTGAGAAATAGAAAGTGATTTCACTTTCATTTTGTACTTGTTACCTTAGAAAACACTTTTAAAATTACCAAACACAAGGTGGCATAATGGAACAAGACTTGACACATAAGACTCAGTATAATGGGGGGTGATCCCACAAAGCTTGTTTACAATTTCTGGAAGATTTTGGTTTTTGCTGAAATCACATATTTTTAGAAAATATAATGATTTAAGCCTTAAAAAGTTCCATTTAAATCATTCCAATTGAAGAGGGTTTGATAAAACTACCTTAGATCAAACCCCTTGGATAAAACCCCACTAGTTTTAACCATACCTAGAACGAAGTCTCCTTTACACCTATCAAAATGTTGATAAAAAACCACTTTTCACTTACCCTTTGGTGGATCAAATGAATTCATTTAAAATTTATTTTTTGTAAGTATGTATTCCTTATTATAAGCTTTCCAAAAAGTATAATTTTAAATAAATTTAATTTTAATATTATATTTATTTTTTATTTCTTGTGAATGTAGGTTTTTCACCCAAAATCAAGCTCATTGTTCTACACGTGGAAAAATAGTAGATTATCAAAAAAAAAATTGAAAAATATGAGTGCACCAAATATTGAAGTACTTGATCCAACAAAAAATAAAAAACTGAATTTTGATACATACAAAAAAAGTTACGAGTTATACAGTCATGTTATGTCTGAATTGTAATTGGTTTGACTTCAAAACTTGATTAAAGAAAAAATATTCAATAAAAAACTATCTAACCAAGTGGAAGCACTAGATATCGGAGTTGCAAATCTAAATTAGAAAGAATTAGAATTTTATCCTTCATGGAAAAAAAGGTTATGCATTATACGGTGAGAGTCACTTTTTAAAAATACTATTTTTTGAAAAAAACTAGTTTTCGAGGGAGATGGAAAAAGAAGTGCAATTTGATTCCAAAATTTTTTAAAAAATATATTTAGAATCTACAGAAAAAATTTCACAAAACTTTAGTCTACATCATCTTCAAATTCCTCACGGTTTAGCTGTTCTAGGTGCCTGAAAGTGAAGATTTAGTTAAAAAAATTATTTCAGTGTCCAGTTTAGCCAAAAAATGTAAACCACTATTGTGTGATCACCTTGGGACTAATGCAACAAAATTTAAACCGGTTATTATTCAAATGATAAATAATATCATAACCAACAACTAACTCTAACTATACCGGATCTGAACTAGATACTTTGGACTCAGCTAGTCCCCGACAAAGTCGACAATCTGTTGGTTATTTTTTAAGAACCAAACTAATCTCTATAAATACCTAAGGATTTTTCCATTTCTAATGATCAGTACTTCTAAATGGATTGGCCAATTAATTAATAGAAGTTGCAAGACTTCTATTCCTACTCTTTGGGCTCTGTGAAACCTGAGAGGGTGATCCCACAATGTATATTCAATATTTCACACAATTATAACTAGATACACTATCAATAATAGATACTTCTCATGAAACCATTCAAAATAGTGCATCAAATAAGTTGGAAACTCATTAATTAATGTCCTATATTTTGAGCATTAGAAGGTGGGACATCAACACAAGACAACTATGGTGGTATCCATTTGAGAGCTTATAATTTCAAACTGATTAGTCGATGAACCAACATAGAAACTGAACCACGAGTATGTTGCATGAATCAATACCTTTATCCAAAGCATGGAGTCAATATCAACCTATGTGATATGATAACAACTTAAACAAGAGCACCTATAATCTTAAGAAGCCCTACATGACAACATTCCTCTATGACATTCATTATTATTACTGCTTACAACCATCCTAGCACCTAGCTCTTACAAGTTATTAATCTCACCCAAGCACTTACATTAACTCATTGAATCAATAAGCAAGCATGGAATTAAACATCAATTAAGAAGAAATAGATACAAACGAAAGAAATCCTAGATTGCTTTCATTCATAACTCATAGAACACATACAAGGAGAGACAATAGCCATGAAATTGGTATTAGTTTGTATTGTAGTTGCTATTATGTTATCAAAATTGCATTCATAACATTGAACTCCATAAGAAACTTAAGACAAAAACTCTAAAACATGCTTTGTATTATCCTAACAATTTCACAATGTTAACTCAATTTTTCAACTAACTACTGCATTAGGCCCTCAATTCTTTCTTAGAGAGACAAAAGAGCAAAACAAGCTTTAGGACAGGAAGCACACATGCCAAAATTTCATTGGACCGTTGCAACAATATTCCTTTTTCAATTACACTTGAGTCTTTAGGTGGTGAAAATAAACATGAGGAAAAATTGACCTCAAGTCATAGAAAACAAGTCCCACCACAAAAAGGCATCATTTTATTGTTACAATAGCTTCAAAATATTCCCCATACACTCAAAAAATGCCCACCATGAGAAATCTAGAAAGCATAACATACAAAGAAAGACAAGGAAAGTGAATAAAATGCCAAAATCCCTTTGTCCATGATATCAGTACCACATGCTACCCATTTCAAATTGAGGAGAGAACAATATTTTACAATGTTTTATCAAAATCCCAATCTATATTATATTTAGGTTATACATTGTTCTTCTCCTATCCATTATTTACCTTGTTTGTTCTTAATCCCTACAGATTCATTCTATGTACTTCTCCAACCAAGTGTTATACTCTTCATCAATGGGCTATTTTACATTTAACAAACCTTGCACTTTAGTTCTGTACTGACAGTATCCAACATCAATCCAGACCTTGGCCTCTTTAACAAAGATGTCCATCTTTGTTTCAATTTCCACCATTGTATCAATATTTGGATTTAGAAAAGATGTAATCAGTTATAGTTAATGTCATCATAGTTGCTTCAAGCATACCTCCCAATTCCTTCTTCCAAGTGTCAAATGGCTACAACTCACCTTTTGGACTCAATATCTAAGGCGTACCACATTCCTCCATTTCTTTGAATATTTTTGGCTTACTTTGGAGCTTCATACCTAGCTTTCCATGGAAGGTAGTTATCTCATTAACTAAGTCAATGATTTGATAGATCTCAGGAATATTAGTAGGCACCTCGAGATCCTCCTTCATTCTAGGCATCATTTCTCTTGAGGCACTCACCCTAGTAATATAATTATTCCAGTCATTCTTGAAAGCCTCTTGTACTTGCAGATAATTTGTTTTTTCTTCATGAATATTCTTGTAAGCAACCCAAACATCATCAAGATTTTTGACCATATTGGTCACCCTATGCTTCAATACATCCTTGAAAATTTCATTTGCTAGCTTAATAGTTTCAAGCTTGGCATTCCTAACATTTTCTTTCTCAATAGTCAACTGATTATTCAAATCTTTAATCCTTAAGGCCAAGGCCTCCCTATCCTTTGTAGACAAATATAAGGAAGAAGAGGATGGAAAGTTTATTGTCTTTTTTAACTAAGTAGCTTGAATAGTGGCCCTCATCTTATTTATTTCATCCAAGGCATACTTTTTCTGAGAAATATGTGTAGTAGACACACTAAACATTGTAGCATGAGGAGTTAATCTAGCTACATGGATAGGAGTTATATCTGTAGCTCTTTTGACCACTAAGGAGCCAATAAAGTCCTCAATAGGCCTAGTAACATTATGTTTACCAGTATTAGGTGCCATAGACCAAAATGTGAGTATATACAACTTCAGACTATATCTAGATCCAAACAATTTATCCTCAAATTGCTGCTCATATATTGAAGCCTAAGGGCCTCTTCTTATTGCATCATAAATTATCGAAGTAGTGATAGTGTATCTTGGTAATAACATGATTCCACTATCTGTGACAATTTTCTTGGCCTCAATTGGAGTAATAGCTACAACTTCAGCCTTCATCTTTACTTGCTTTGCTTTCTCAACTTCTTCCTGATGAGAAGGTTGAACATTAGGTCGGGCTAGCATAAGTCTCTCCTTTATCTCTTTACTCCATTGTTGAATCAAAAATTCCTAAAATTCTTTGGACTACACAAATTTATCATCAACAAGGAATTCATCACATTCCCTAATCCTAGGATCATCGTCACTTTCTTTATCATATTGCCATTTGACAATTCTTTCAAGTGGAACATTTGAACTAAGAGTTTCCTCAATATGAGGAGGGAATTTTTTCTCAACCTCCTCATTCCCTATCACATGTTATGTCATTTGTTCCTCCCTAACTTCTTGAACATCTGCAGGCTGCTCTAGGATATCTACAGCTTCTTGTTGTTGTTCTAGGAGAACCTGTGCTTTATCAACAACATCCTTCACCTTCACCTTAAAATCACCACTCTGATAATCCCTTAGCATAGTGAAAGATATTTCAAGAGGGTCTGTAATTACATTATATGGACTTACATAAAAGGAATTCCTCTTTATGATACTTTCTTCAATGTTCATTATAGCTTTCCATTCCTTCTTTCTAGTCATGACAACCTCATCACTTGTCAAATTTCTTAACACATCATCTCTGTAAAAGAACTCATGGCGTATCACTTTTAAGTTTTTATCTCTTCTTCTTCCTACCACAAATCCTTTCGAATCAAAATTCCTAATCTCAATAATAGTAATTCTAAGGTTATTCACCATGATTCCAAACCTTTCATACCCCTCAGGGGAAGTAACCTTGAAATAGGAAAAAGTGCATTGGGGATGCACCATAGTGCCCTTCCTAGGATTCCTATAACATCTCATAATCCATAACATCAATTTTCCACATGAGTTCCATAAAGGCCAATATGTCTGAGACATACATGGGAAAACAATGTGGGGCCACTTTAGCTCCATAAGCTCTAATCAAAGTATATTTTGAATGAAGAAACCAATCTAGCCAATTATGTGTTGCTCTAGATGTTGGTGTATCTTTTGGTCGCATGATATTTATTATTTTTGGAGAAATTCTATGAATAGGAGCTACACCCAATGCTTCTATGATACCATATCTTATAACATTAGCAAAAAAGATATAATTGGAATTGTAATAGTCCTTATCCCAAATGTATGTCCACATTTTTACTGGTAAAACATTATTTTTGTTGTCCCTAAGTCTCAAATCTAACTTCCTTTTCCATTCATAATCACCCTCCCATAAGAGAATATGCATTAGTAGAGAATAATGAGGGAAATGTAGAGGGATCACTTCCTTCTTCAAATTGCAGAAATCCTCATGCATCCAATCAGCAACATAGTTGGCATAATCAAAATCAGTGTTTCGATTATGACCCTATATATCTACCACCATCACCAATAAATCAGGGGCTATTCTTACCTCAAAATATTGAGCCAACACTTGATTCAAGCAATAATAAGTGTTCTTTAAATAATCCACAAACTCTTCACACTCAAAAGGCTCAACATCCTTAGCGGTGAATTTCTCCTTGCTCTTTATATGCTAAACAAGTTGTCTCTCTCTATATGCAATTTTTTTTTCTCATATTCAACATATAGCTTAGCATGCCTAAACTTTATAGTATAAATTGGATTTAACCCAAATACTTCCATCATCTTGTCCTTTGTCACTTCTAAGATCACATCACCATTTTCACTCTTGATTTTCTTGTTAATGGGATTGTAGTGCCTAGCCAATTCCATCATCATGTCCACCTCTACAAACACATTTAGTACTACTATCTTCCCAAGATTTAACCCCCATAAGTAACATGCAGGCTTAGTAGAATACTGGCTATTAAAAGCATACTGAAACAATTGATACCCACTCTGAGGCTAGGGCTTT
Organism: Sequoia sempervirens; assembly: GCA_007258455.2. NCBI lineage: Eukaryota > Viridiplantae > Streptophyta > Pinopsida > Cupressales > Cupressaceae > Sequoia > Sequoia sempervirens. The sequence goes on along the minus strand of VDFB02000015.1, from coordinate 189,729,224 downwards.
TCACCAATTTCACCAACACTATCAATTAACCTAGCAGTCATGACAACTTGACTTGTAGGTCTTTTCCCAATTCATGATCCTCCATCCTTTATGCTTCCAGAGGCCTCTTGCATAAAATTTTAGGTTTCCTTCTTTGCACTTCTGGACCTAGTAAATGATGTAGGAGTACTTGGTGAAGGGTTAGATACTCTAGGTGGTTTCGAATTAACCTCAACTGACACATCATGATTTTTAGTTCGTTTAACCTTCTTTTGATTTGGTTTCCTCTAGCCTAATACTAGATTCACTAGGCTCCAGATCACTCATGTTTTCAATGTAGGAGAACTAGGGTTTATAATTTCTTACAATAAAAAAAAAACCTTCACAAGTATGAGAAGAAAAGGAACTACTTATTGAACAGAACAATCTACCCAAAATTTACCCAACACTTATTACCAAAATGAAGCTATTATTAATGGACAAGAAGACAATCCTCCTAATTTCCTATCAAATTTCTAAGCTATTTCACCTCAATACTTCGACTAGAAAGAGATATATAGTTGGCTCACCCCGACGAATGCTATGCCTCACTTGTTACTTGAAGTTTCTAGAGCTTCCTACACAATTTCCTTAGCTTTTCGTATCCTTTATGCTTGCGAGAAAATCCAAGTGCATGGCCAATTAGGTATCAACTTTATTTTATGGCCAAGGGATAGGCATGCCACCATTAATGCTTGATAGTAAGTTCACACAAGTGAACTGACAATTATTCGTTCACATTTAAATGTTGATCGTTGATTACTCTATTTTACATCTATGACAATGGTTATCAATTCACCTCACTACTTTCTTTCTTGCTTTATACGATGTCCTCAAGATTCTGCCACATTGCCTCCTCATGCAATAGTTGTCACTTATCACTGATATACCTCATCCTTGACTAGCTCCATCAGTTATGAAAGTATTTCATGCAGTGAAATATCAGCCCTTGGATATATGAACTGTCCTTTAATCACATTCATTTCCCATCATACATCGCTAATTAAAACTTTGCGCCTTGAATCCTATTAGCGACAAGAGATATAGTGAAGAGATCAAATTAGGATAGGTGCACCTGCATGAAAATCAATAGTACAAAAGACATTGTAGATAAGATTTATTCATATTTGTGAAAGAAACTTTAAATAGAGAACTCCATCAGTCATCACTACTTTGGAACTTAAGCTTTGGAATGGATCCACGATGAGCAATAAAAAACATTAGGCCATCACTCATCACTAATTGTCCTCATATAGTTTGAAAGCAATTAGTGATGAGAGATCTTCATAGTAACATTATGTATTGTATATCACTAATATAGATCTTAGCACGTAAAACATATATGTGATACGTGATGCAAGGGAAACCCATCCTATTGCTCATTGCTAATTGAAATTTATCATTTCACAACATATCCACGAAGAGAAAAGAAAATAAGAACATAAGGCCGAAGGGAATCACTTATCACTATTACAATACTCAAGGCTCAAAATCCATTAGTGATAAGCGATCTCTCAACAATACAAGGAACATCACTCATCACGCATTGAAATTAAGAGCTCCAACAGCTACTCGGGATGATCAAAAAAAAAGAAATACCACTCATTGCTTGTCACCAATTTGGAATGTACACTTCTAAAGTAATCAACGATGAGTGATAAAAAGAGATGGTCATCGAGACTTAAGTGAAAAATTTTAAGCACATGCTCGTAAGTTGCTCTAATGAAGGGGAACCTCTAGGATGATATGATAGAAATGGCTCAAAGACTCTCAATTCACAAAATGCAAAGGATGTAAAGGCCAAAAAGTCCCTTTATTTAACATAATAAAAATTAAGATAATCAGACCTAGGAATAGGAGACCGATTACCTGATGATAGTGAATAACATAAGATGTTTTTAAGTGACCGAAAATGGGTAAATAGGAAGTCAATAGTGAAATAGAATCCCTCAAAAGTGAAGAGAAAATAAAATCTAACCCCATAGGTATTAGCCAAAATGTGACAAGGCTTTGAGATTGAACATCAAAAATTTGCAGGTTCCATCATCCCCCATGTGAGGAAATATAAAAAGACATGAAACAAGATAGAAAAACATAATATAAGATGTGAAAAGAGAGAGGGAAAAAATAGGAAACTCACAATGGCTCAATCAACATGGAAAAATCAAAAGGATACACAATATAATACTTTGAGAAGAAGCATAAAAAATATGGCATAAGAAAAGATGCCAACATCCAAATTAAAAATTAAAGATTTTTTTTTCAACATGATTATAGTGGTTTCCAAGCACACGTTACTTTACATCATCACAAAACTATGGGGAAAAATAACACAACACATATATAAGCCAACAAAGGAATTGCACAATAATTTATTATTAAGAACACTACATCACATGTGGATGGGCATTCTAATAGAAAAAAAAATTGGTGGATATTGGATATATCATAATTGGGATGAGGATATTTATTAGGGAAGATACTTCCTAAAGTGTTGGTTCATATTTTTTAGTATTTAAACCTTATTTTTGGCACTTCTATTCATACATTACACTAAAAATATAGATTGACAAGGATACCACTTGCTGAAAATAAAATATGAACCAACAATATGAGTATCTATGTAATAGTTTCATTTACGTCAATGAGGTGTATAAAGAAGAATATCATATTATTTAAGGTAATATTATAGAATAAAATAAAATATACATACATTCACACATCATTCATACACTTTAGGATATAGTCAAGTCTCTATTATCTTCGTAATTTTCTAATTACATACTCTTTGAATATGACCTAATTCATTCTATTACAATATTGCAACTTATCAGTACATTACATTCTCTCTTATATGTGGTACATCTATATAGCTATCCTTTCCAAGTATAGGAACATGTTCTTAGGCCTATTCTTTTTTTAATCTATATCCAAGTTTAAATGCATATGAAAACATATTATTACGTTATAATGTTATTTGTAGTTCTCATAATGGATAATATTGTATCTTACTTATGGAGAATGATTATGTATGATGCCAACCTTTGGTGCCCTTTGAGGATATTTTTTTGGTTTTTCAACCTAAAGGGAATATATTAACTATCCTTGTGGGTTTTCAACTACATGTATTAGGAATCCCAAAGTTTTTTTTTCTCTCTATCAATGCCATCCCTATTGGTGATTCAATATGAACTTCCAATGATTCATTGCAACAAGTATCTCATTGTATTCCTAATTGGGATTCCTATTTATCAAACATTGCATCCTTGTTTGTGGAGTCTCACATTTTATATTTGGAGGACACACTTGAGGGGTTATCTCTCCTCATTGATGACAACCATTGCACAGCTATTGTTAAACTATTTTGGTCTTTAGATCATGTTCAACATGAATTTACACATAGTCCTAATTTTTCACCTTCTTCTTTGATTGGTCATGTACTTGATTTGATAGTGGCATCTTCATCTTTAGTGGAAAAGGAGACACCTAAGCAGTTTTCAGAGACATTATCATCATACTTATTCATGTTTCTTTCTTTCAATTCCTATCTAGAATGGGAAGCATTCCTGCATTTGTACTTGGTTTTGTTTCTTCCAAAAGGGAGACAAGTTGTTTGTTGACATTGGATCATGTTTTTTCTTCAAGCACTTACCATTTTTGTAGGTGATTACACATTATGGGGGGATACATAGTCTCTCTCTCTTTCCCTCTTATGGGGGGTTATTGTTTGTAATATATCTATGTGATGGATGGTGTACTTGGGGGGTATCATGGAGTCCTCCATCCTTCCTCACTTGATTGTTCTTTTCTCTCTTTAGGAGAGGTGTTTTGTCCCACTAGATTTTCTCCTTTTCTCCATAAATGTGAGAGATTTCATTTGCATTTGTACATGACTACCTGAAATTTCCTTGTAGCTAGGACCCATCTTTGCATCATTTACATAATAATCTTCTCCCTAAGTTGCACTTAAGGGGGGGTGTTGGTATGAATATAAATTCTTGTACCTAGTAATTTATCTTGCTAGGGACTTAGGGGACTTATTCACATGTTAATTTTACTTAGGATATAAGATTCTTTCTAGAAGTCTTAGTTTAATTTCTAGAACTTATCTTATCTAACTTTTATGCATGATTCCTAGGTAGCTAGTTTGTTAGTTGTCACATGTCATAGGATTAAGACACATGTCACAATCATGTCTGATCCTATTCCTCATCATTCCTATATAAGGAAGTTCATTGTACACATATGTAATGTACTTCATACCTCATCATCATTTTGATAGGTCTTAATATCAAGCAAGCACATATTATTCCATACTCTCTTGTAGAAGGTTTTCACTATTTTGCAAGTGGTCTTGGGTATTGAGCTAATCTTTAGCTCCTATAGTCATTGCATTAAATCACATATTATCCTCAAAGCAATGATGATATATTTTCTAACTCCATAGAATAATCTATGAGTCAGTTGGGTACATGTAATAATTATCTTCTTATACTAGCTCCATATACTAAGTTCCCTACCATACAAGTTAAAGTTTAAAATTCCTTGCAAACTTATTAAAAAATATCATTGAAATTTTTTCTTACATTTCATCTTAAGCTATGTTTGTATGTTATTCCATTGAATGGTGGATTTTAGATGGTGTCACAACTATATTGTAATATCCACATAGTCATTCTCTACAACATGTAAAAAATAAGGATCACTGGGTATGTGCAGGATCATGATAGGCCAAAAAGTGGCAATATGATGGGTATGTGGCTGGTGACTATTTTTTTACCCAAAATTGATGAAACGAAAAGGGTTTTTAAAGGAGATTCTTAGCTTTCCACTGATATAAATTATGCTTTACTTTGAATTTAATAAGTAATTATTATTTATTTTCTATTCAAATTATGACTAAAGCCCTGATTGATAGGCTGATTGAAAAACACCTATAGCTTTCAAATGGTATCACATTTTTTGAATCCAAAGCATGTGTCACATTCTATGCTTTTCATAATATAGGATTAAAAAAAGAAAAATTGAATTTCATGAAGTTTTGACCAAGTTAAGGTGGTCATACATACGAGTTTTTATATTTTTTAAAAAGTTGTAATAAAAAAATCATAATTAATTATTTACTTGGGAAAAATTTACAAAAAATATGCATCACATCGAGGCATGAGTCCTCTACTTATATCTAAAATAGTATAAAAATTATTATCATTTTATTGTAGTTAGGGTGGTTGACAGGACACCTACTTCTTATTTTTTTCCCGAAATTTAAGTACCACTACATTGAAATTTCAAATTTTCAACAAATAGATTTTTTAGTTTTTAAACAAACATAGTAGTTTAGAAAATACATTCAATTTTCTATAGATTCTATTCTTACATATTTTTGAAATAATATAGATAACTTATTCAAATTTTTATGTCAAGTTTCCTAATTCTGATTTTTCTAAATTTTTTGCCACTTAAGGGCCTGTTTTTTCCATGATGATCCTACACATACCCCACTATTTCACCATTTTTTAGCATCAAAAATTATATTTTTCATTTTTGGTTATCCTAGGTTAAATATGACATGTAACTATTTCATTTGAGTAATTATTATTAATCATTCCTCTTCAACTTGGTGAAGTTTGATGTATAGATTCTTAACTTTAAGCCTCTATGATCCATTCGGGACATTCATCATATTGTAGGAGTTTCAAGCTTGACTAAATTGGGCCTCATAATTATATAATTGAGATTTTAAGGATTTTTCAAAGTAGTTCAACTCAAACAATATATCTATAGGGTTTTTTAGTTATAATTATAAGTATTCTCCATGTTTTTTATCCCTTGTTAACTCCTACAAGCCTTGAGACCACTTCAAAAAAAATTGTAATCTTTCTAATTTTTTAAGGACTTTTTGTTTATGCTTTATTCTTCTCCAATATTCAAATTCAATCGATAAACTATTATCTACTTATTATTTCTCCTTTAGTGTCTAAGTATGATTCCACACAACTATTTGTGATCATTTTTGTTGAATACTATCCAATATTTTCTTCATGATTCCCTTGGTATTTGTACATCTATCCAATAGAACATTTTCAGAGTACTACTTTGAATTTAGATGTATTTTAAGATATAAATCAAATCTTATACAATTTTTTCAATGAAATTATACCTAATTTAAATCTAAAGTTTGAATGATTCCGCTTTTTCTATTTGATTTTATTAATCAATTCTTCCAAAATTTTTTACTAGTTCTAGTATTAAATAAAGCTTGTGTAGATGAAATAAAGTGTTTAAACAATGATAACGTAATTTTCATTGTAGTAGCTATAGGATAACTATTTTCCACTTCTAAATTTTTTCCATTAGTAAAATATGATCTATAAAAATCTTGAGAATTCATTAGATCCTCTTCTTTCTCCTTTTATTTTCTAATTCTAGTCTTGGTTGCACTAATGGTTTCTCTTTTTTTGTTTTGTTTTGTGCCATTTACTATACTTTTTTCTATTCTTCATTTTCCTTTTACTCTTCCATATCCTCTTCTTCCTTATATGTTTTATTGTATTATACTAATTTTCTCTTAGATATTAGTTTTAACCTCCTTATTTATATACCCCTATATCCAACCTCCTTTCTCCATGACTCATCCATAAAATTTATTTTGCAGATTCCTTAGTAGGATATTTAGATGGTTTTTCTCCTCTTTTCCCTTTTATTATCTATGTTTTCTCTCTTCCATAGTATCATGATGATTTTTGCATAATATCGACTCCCCTAAGATTTTCCTTATCTTAAAATATTTGATATCAAATATTGGTAAATGTCGTGGTGGTTCTAAGATTAATATAGTTGGTTGTATTTTTGTCTTGTGTTTAGTTTTATCCATTTAAGAATGTGAATCTATGATCTTAGTGAAATGGTGATGCAGAGGTCGTGGAGACCTAGGAAACAAATTGACACAACTCTCAAATATGTCACTTTGACATCAATCCCCAAACACACAACAGGGAAACTCAACTACCTAACACAATCTGATTACACACAAACCTATCTCAACATCTTTTAGGCATCTACTCAGACCCAATACAATATTCAAATTAGATTCTTCAAGGTTCATTAGGCCAACACCTAGTTTCACTAGACTGCCCTACTCAAAAGGATACAAGAACTAGCCCTCTTTTCCAAACAAAGTATCCTTAGATCCTCTTTTTTCTACAAAAACTCTTTTGACAGAGTTGTTATGATGGAAAACCACCAATTCACTCTTCAAAACTTAGACAACTGACATCTAGACTATAAGTTCACCAAACCCTCCTTTTACATGTAAAAGCCTAGGGTTTTAAGCATTTCACCCTCACAAGGACTTCCAAGCCCAACTAAAACATCAAACTACTTGTTTTGGGTCTGCACAAGCATTTCACACCATTCCCAAGTCATTTCCATCAATGACTCACAAAACCACCCTTGAACCCACCATTTTTCATATAAAATCACTGTTACTAGCCTTTAGAACACTACTCCATGACAAAACCATGACTCCATAGCCTGCCCAACAATTTGAACACATAAAAAAACATTAAATATGTCATCCCACTAAAACACAGAGTTTTACAGTAGGTGGGGTGACTGGTTTTTCATTTTTTTCCTCAAACTGTGCTTTCACTACCCCAACAGACAATTTTTAGAAAAAATGAGATTTCTTTCCCAAAACCTGATGGAAAAGACTCAAATTTGTTCCAAATGAGACTCAACACATGATTCTATAAAAATACAAGAATTCTAATTCATCACCTTGACTATGCGAGCCGTACAGAAGAGAAGTTTCCAAAATTAGGAAAAACTGTGATGTAGCAACAAAATGCATGTTGTTACTCTTATTAAATCCTTCAAAAATCATTGAAAAACCTTTGGTTCGAGCCTTTTATGGCTTTAAATAAATTTTTGCATCAACATCCAACTACCTAACTCCTTTAAACTATCTTTTAAAATCCTAACTCCTAATTACCCCTAAAACTGTGTTGTGACAACTTAATTGTGCACTTAATAGAATTATTGTGCAACCATTGACATTTAGGCCTTTATGACTCCCAATCACCTTGAATTCAAACCAATGACACCAAAAATACCTCACTCTTTCCCACTTACCTACAAATTCCAATGTTTTTGCCTCCAAGGCTTATAATTTCAAATTTGATACATGAGTGCACTTGTGCAAATTTGATCATCAACACACCAAAACCCCTAAATACATGAAAGAGTGGTCTTTTTAGACCTTATTTTAAATACCTACTAAGATAAAACACTTGAAACTTCAAGATTCACCTAAAGTCCCTCAGGACAGACTGCTACAAAAATGAACATTGTAACATGGTTGTAGGTGCCCCTGCATGATACAACCCCCCTAAAAGAAACTCAAGCCTCATGAGTTGGTCTTGATTCCACTATATCCATGCTTCATGAAGGTTCCATTGATTCATCAACCCACTCCATTGGTTCATGTACACAGGACCTATAAACTCTCCTAAACCTCCATCATTTTTCAATGTGTGCATATAAGAATTTGACCTTGCTTCTGATCTTAGACCTTCAGTCAGCTTTTCACCATTTCTCTTCTCAACATTGGATTGTCTATGATACCTTGTACCTGCATACAAACAAGTGCTAGCAATTCCTTGATTTATCTTTTTTTCTTTGTCACCTTCATGCTTGTAACTCTCCTTTCTACCCCGTCTTTCCTATCCTTTACTCACTACTCCTCTACCTTGTTTCACCACTGTCAAATCAAGTTGTTTGTTCACTGTACCTACAAAAAAAAAAAATTCTCACCCCTGCTCTCAACTACAAGGCATTCAATACTGCCTATCATCACACTGTCCTTCATATTCTTTTCCAATACCTTCTTTACCCCTACATTTTCCTTTAGATATGTTGCTCTTGCATTGTTAGTCTTCAAAAAAACACTAGGATCTACCATGTTGCTTTCTTTCACAACCTTTCTAGGCTCTTTCATCCCACACATGATGACTTTTTCCTTACCTTTCTCATCCCCTATCCAAGGAGTCAAAACAAACTTTTGTCTATCTTTCATGATTGTGTATTTGTTTGCTTTCCCATCATAGATGGCACTCCTATCATATTGCCATGTCCTTCCAAGGAGTATGTGACAACAATCCATTGGAAAAATATCACAAAGAACACTATCCTTATAATCACTTATTTGAAAATCTACCATAGCTTGGTCATTCACTATCAATGATTGACCATTTCTTAACCAAGAGACCTTGTAGGGAAAATCATGAGGGATTCTTTTCAAATTGAGTTTATTCACCATTTCACAAGAAACCATGTTTTCAATTGAACCTGATTCCACTGCCATCCTACATACCTTACCTTGTACTTTGCAATTGATTATGAAGAGTTCTTTCCTTTGTAGGGGTTCTTCAGGAATTGTCACCTTGGGAAATGTTCTTCTAATCATCAAACTCTCTCCAACTTCTGATGTGGGATTAATGACAGGTGAAGTCACACTCTCTTCATCTTCATGCACTAGTTGATTCCTCCTTTCTCCTCCATGAGAGCTTGAACATTTCCTTTTAGGACACTTGAAGGATGGATGTCCAGGTTGGTTGCAAGTGTAGCATCTTCCTGAAAATGCATTGTTGGAATTCCTTCCTCCTCCAAATTTGCCTCTTGTGCCTCTCCATCCACCTCTGAAATCAGATTGCTCCTGGTCCTTCTTGTCATCCCCTTGAATCTCATTGTTTTCCTTTGAATTAGGATTGAATCCTCTTCCTCTAGAAGTGTTGCATCTTCCTCTTGCTGCCTTCTCTTATCTCTTCTTTAACTTTTCTTCTACCCTCATTTCCATTTGAAAGCATTTTTCAACTGATTTAGGTTCCAAAATGTTGATCTCATCTTGGATGTTGTACCTCAAGCCATTCAATTACCTAGCAACCATTTCATCTTCATCTTCTTCATGCTTAGTTCTTATGCTCAACTTATAAAATTCTTTAGTATATGATTTCACATCCAAATCTTTTTGTCTAAGATTTTGCAAATTTTTAAGCAATTGAACATTGTAATAACAAGGGAGAAATTTACCTTTCATTTTCGCCTTCATCCTTTCCCATGAAGTGATCTTTCTCTTTCCTTGTCTCCCTTTCCTCTTGCACAAAATTCCACCATACCAAAGCATGTCCCTTCAATCTTGTTTCAGCCCTCTTCACCTTAAGTCCTTCATCAACATCTTCACTATCAAAGTAGTTTTCCATAGCCCCAATCAAATCCAAGAGCTCTTCACTATCAAGTTTTCCTCCATACATAGGAACATCTATTTTTCCATGTCCCTCCTTCTTCACAGCCTTAAAAAGCTTCATTGTTCTTGCATCATCAAGATCCATCTCCTCTTCTTCAGAATCACTTTCATCTTCTCCTCCTTTGTGCTTTGCTTCCCATGCAGCCATCTTCTTCTACAAGGCCTCTAATTGTTTAGCCTGTTCATTCATTCTTCTTGCAACAACACTCCCCTTAGGAGGAATCTTCTCAATCTTATCTCTTCACTAGCTTGCAAAACCAATCAATCAATAACACAAGATCTACTACCTTGCTCTGATACCACTATGATGCAGAGGTGGTGGAGACCCATGAAAAAAATTGACACAACTTCTCTCAAATATGCCACTTTGACATCAATCCCCAAACAAACAATAGGGAAACTCAACTACCCAACACAATTTGATTACACAGACCTATCTCAACATCTTTTAGGCATCTACTCAAACCCAATACAATATTCCAATCCGATTCTTCAAGGTTCATTAGGTCAACACCTAGTTTCACTAGACTGCCCTACTCAAAAGGCTACAAGAACTAGCCCTCTTTTCCAAAAAAATTATCCTCAGATCCTCTTGTTTCTACAAAAAATATTTGGACAGAGTTGTGTTATGATGCAAAACCACCAATTCACTCTTCAAAACTCAAATAACTGACCTCTAGACTGTAAGTTCACCAAACCCTCCTTTTACATGTAAAAGCCTAGGGATTTCAGCATTTCACCCTCACAAGGACTTCCAAGCCCAACTAAAACATCAAACTACTTTTTTGGGGTCTACAAAAGCATTTCACACCATTGCCAAGTCGTTTCCATCAGTGACTCACAAAAACCACCCTTGAACCCACCATTTTTCATATAAAATCATTGTTACCAGCCCTTAGAACACTACTCCATGAAAAAACCATGACTCCACAGCTTTCCCAACCATTTGAACACACAAACAAACATTAAATATGTCATCCCGATGAAACATAGAGTTGTATAGTAGGTGGGATGACTAGTTTTTCATTTTTTTCCTCAAACTGTGCTTTCACTGCTCCAACAGACAATTTTTAGAAAAAATCAGATTTCTTTCCCAAAACAAGATGGAAAACACTCAAATTTGTTCCAAATGAGACTTAACACATGCTTCTATACAAATACAAGAATTCTAATTCATCACCTTGACTGTACGGGCTATATAGAAGAGAAGAAGTTCTGGAAATTAGGAAAAACTATGATGTAGCAGCAAAATGTGCATTGTTACTCTTATGAAATCCTTCAAAAATCATTGAACAACCTTTGGTTTGAGCCTTTTATGGCCTTAAATACATTTTTGAATCAACATCCAACTGCCTAACTCCTTTTAACTATCTTTTAAAATCCTAACTCCTAATTACCCCTAAAATTGTGTTTTGACAACTTAATTGTGCACTTAATATCATTATTGTGCAACCATTGACATTTAGGCCTTTATGACTCCCAATCACCTTGAATTCAATCCAATGACACCAAAAATACCTCACTCTTGCCCACCTACCTACAAATTCCAATGTTTTTTCCTCCAAGGCTTATAATTTCAAATTTGATACATGAGTGCACTTGTGCACATTTGACCATCAAAACACCAAAACCCCTAAATAAATGAAAGAGTGGTCTTTTTAGACCTTATTTTCAATACCTACTAAGATAAAAAACTTGAAACTTCAAGATTCACCTAAAGTCCCTCAAGAAAAACTGCTACCAAAATGAACTTTGTAACATGGTTGTAGGTGCCCTAGTACCAAATGGGGAGATTTTGGATATTTTTTCTTATTTTCTTCATGATTTTATTCTCTATTCTTTTAAGATTTTTAACTATCTCATCCTTAAATTTCATATCCATGAAATCCTTATATGCTCCAAATAATTTTATCATTGGACCTTTTGATACTATTAACAAAGATTTTGCAATGGCCTCAATCAATTTATCACTAATATCATATGGTACTAGAAACATGTGAGATGTTGTAGGCTCAACTAGCTCTAATTATAGAAGATATGTGTCTATAGTGAATGTAATTTTGGGAACATATTTATGAGTCTAATACATGAAAATTTATCCCTTTCCATATATTATTGGAATGAGCTAAATAAATTATTATATACGCTTATATTATTTATATTTATAAATACCTAATGTGAGACATGATCAAGCTCCCTATGCTTATTATCTTTCTCAAATGAAACCCTTGTATTCTAGGTAAACTTTGTATTAAATAAAATTTTAGGAAAATAATTAAGGAAATATATATAAATTCATGAAGAATTGTCTTTCCTTTATGTTCTTTAATATTTGATCGATTATACTTCCTCATAAATCATTCTACATTTTTATCACCATCTCATGTATGGTCATTATGTTTTCTTTAATGGATAAATTTTATATGTTTGCATAAAATACTTTGTAAACAAAATCCTCTATCACATAACTCACTCTAGAATTTCTTATTTGATCAATTAGAAGACTCCTCCAATCATAGGTGGCTCTTATTGGTTTTTGTTGGAAAGAAAAGTGGCATCACAAACTATAATATTGACCCTTAATAATTCTTAGTTTATATTCACTGATGGTAGTAGGAGAATAATCAAAGTGAATGATAGGGAATGTTACTATCCAATACTATCATATAATGCATCAATATATATATATATACAAACATATATATACATATATACATATTCATATACATATATATATGTATGTATGTATGTATGTATACATATATATACATATATACATTTGCATATACATACACACACAGACACATACACACACACACACACATATATATACTATTGTATAAAAGTATACATGATCACTTACATTGATATATTCATAAGAATTTAAACACTCACTCTTACTACAAGAATTTGACTAATTGAGTAATACATAAATCAAGATACCAAAATTCACCTATGGTAGACATAAATTAATACAACAAAATCCACCTAAGGGCACATAACCATCAAATACAAAACACATTTTGATGAAATTTTAGAAATTCAGATTCATGAATCCCACAAAAATTACTTTCATAAGGAATAAGACATGAATTATAATGAAATCATGTAAAATAACTACTAGTGCATAAGTGTGTGTGCATTCTTGAATCCTTAATGACCATATATTTTCTTCCATATCCGATTCCCTCTCTTTCATGATACTTCCCCTCTCCTTCTTGGAGCTATATACTATCATGCATCCACCTTATCAAATTGAGAGAGTAGATAGTATAAAATCATGATAAATGTTATCATATCAACTTAACTTGCATAAAATATAAAACATGAATTCATATTTTCATTTAACATGATCACTAAAACATAATTTCATCATTTCACATAGTGTATCTACCTAATCTAATAATCAATAAATATACTTGAATTGATCATCATTCATATTTTCAAGTCACAAATTGAATATGAATAATAAAATAACACAGTCTAGAGGGTGATTAAAATTGGATGTAACATCTCCCTCCCCATAAAAAAATATCATCCTCGATGATTAAGTTTAGATAACATAAAAAATGTAAATTAACAATAACATTATTTTTCATATTGTAGAGGGGATTCACTACTCCCAAGTCTCTAGGACAAAGAAGAGTCTATAGGGAGCGAATAGTCCTCAATTACCTCAAAGTACAAGCTCAAGTGAAAAACTACGAAATGGAGAATATTGCAATTTCTTGATCAAATAAAGTGATAAGATACTAAGAGAAAGAATGATAAAACTACAATCTAACATAAATTGATATGGAATTATGAAATACAGATTACATAAGAAAAAAGATTAGGACTTATATATTTTTCCCCTAGAAGGAAAAAGTCTCGACCATGGATGATAGAATGCAAGAGGGATATCTATGCCCTATGCTATCATTTTTGTCAAAAAAGAGGATAAAATCGTAAAATCTACATTACTCAACTCTTCAAAACTAAAAATTTGTAAATAAGAAGAAAGAGGGAAAATGTTGGGGCCATTTTGGGGGCTTGCCTTAGTGAAACCCTTTTTGTCTTTTCCACCTCCACAAATAGCCAAATATATAAAAATACACAAAGTGACATAAAATATAATAGATGAAACCTATGGTAGAAACAAACCCTACTAGGGAGGAGAGCCCCTATCATGAATAGATGAGACCAATAGATGATTGTAAAATAGATGAGGCAAAGTAGACAAGAGAGTGTTACCAATAGCCTATGGCTCCCTCTTGGCTTGATAAACAAGATGTGCTTGCTTACAAGAGATCCTTGGCTATTGACAAGAGGAGAATCTAGTAAAGCTCCACTATAAAGAGAAAGAGAGAAAATATATAGAAGAGAATAGAGCAAGAGAGTAAGATCGAATGAGAGAGAGTGGGAATGAATGAGAGAAAGAGTGAAAAGAGAAGTTTTTTGAGGTTGCATGGGTAGGAAGAGTCATTACACTCATGTTTTTATCATAATGACATGTGTCATAAGAAAAGGATGTGGAATTGCCTCATTTGAAAATTGGAAAGTTTGGGGATGCTAGTTCATCATGCACATGTTCACGTGTTGTTCAAGATTAAACAAGAAATGAGGTGTATGAACTACTAATGCTTCATCATTGTCCCCTATGAAGTTGAAATCATGAAATTGAGACTTTTAGGTTATTTTCATTAATAAAGTGAGGTGACATAAATGTAGCAGGCTAAATGCACAAGTGTGAAATTTCCACAAGGTGTAATTTTATGACACTACATTTTTCTCCCACTTTAGTGAGCTAAAATTTTGAAGAAAAATTAGTTGCACTAATGTAGAAAATAAGACATAAATACGAGACTAGAAATTTTGAAAATTTTATAGATTTATGTGAAAAGGAATACTATAGGTGTTGCACAGGTCAAGAAGGAAGATAGTAATGATTCCCCAAGCATTTGAGTTCAACAAGAAACTATAATGCTTGATGTGAACTTTTATTTTGCTAAACTCAAAATTAGGTCAGTTTCAAAATTAGAAGGTGCCATGTCGAGAAGAATGCTTAAGAAAAAATTGGTGGTTTAGAAGAAAAATATGATGAAAAGGTGAGTGTATGCCCCCTCTTGTTTTCACCCCCAACTAGGTGGAGTGAAAATACGAAGGATGGAAGGAACATTTTTTCCTTGAAGAATGGGCAGAAATGACCTATATATGCCCTGGGGAGGCCCATAGAAGGATCATTTTCATTAATCACAACAAGGAGTGTTTTGACTTTGGTGAGAGAGAAATCAACAAAATGCCTCAAAAATGAGATTACGTAGCCTGGAGGATCAAGAAGCTTCATGTACTAGTAGTGAGGGGTGATGAGCCAGATGAGGTATGAAAAATTTCAACCCAATTTGTCATTGTGGTGATTTTTTTAGCCTTTTTTCTTCACTGAGTAATGCAAGCATCTAGTCTGCATGAAGGTTTCCAACTGGCACGCTTCATCCCAATAGCATATCAACTCCTTCACTCATGGTGTTTTCCATCCCATGTGCTATTATTGGGATCTATTTGACCTTGGACACTAGCATTTTGCATAGACAGTTGTGTGACATGCCTTTGTCCTAGAGGCATACTGAAGAAAAATTTGATGTAGAGATAGAATTTTTCATGATGTAGGAAATGTTGACATGGAATTTTATTTCTTCTATAGGAGTGGTTAGAGATTTGTGAGAATGTCAAAGAATTGATGTTGGCATTGTTGTGTGGCCATAGTAATGAGATTCATCTCGATGATTAGGACTTACTACTGCCGATCAGACTTTAGTGGGTATACACGATGTTGGATCTGATATCATACTCCAATGCTGATGATGCTCATAGATTGATGGAATACATACATATCAACTTTCTATCTACCGTAGGGGACATGACTGTCACCCTAGAGGATGTCTACCACATCATGGAACTACCTATTTGTAGAGGGGGGAAAGATGGCATAAGATGCTCACACCTCACAATATTACTACCTCAAGAGGGTCATCCCCAAGGATATCATAGGCCACATTTACATGAGGTGGATCAATCAGGGATGAGTGGTGATGCCACTCATCCATTGAGTCAAGATAGTTATCGTTGCACTACATGTCACAATGGATAGGCAAGGATTACACTTGTACGAGGTCCTCATCCATTGTATCTACATGATGAAGGAGAGGGACATAGATTTTTCCTGAGGTAGGTGTATCCTTGCATATCTCTACCATGAGCTTAGGTGCTATGTGCAATACAAGTACCATAGCCTCACCGTCTACATGCTACTATAGGTATGGGCATTGCAACAAATCTGTTGGACATGGTCGATCAGGTTTCCCCTTGGCCTAGCACATGGTATGCTCTCATGAATGCATGCCCCTTGGTGCATGACTAGTGGTATGGCAATGTGGTATTTTGGTAGCTATAGATGGATTCATTGTGGGTGTGATATATAAGATGGAACCCATATAAGTAGATTGGGGTTTGACTAAAAACAAGAAGTAGCTATGCAAGATGAAACAAGATAAACTCCTTATGGGTCAATCAGACCATATTATAGTATTATATTATCGGTATCAGGTATCTTGATAGTTCGAGAAGGTTCACACCATACCTTAGTTGCTCCTATGTATATATGGATAGCTAGGAGCTTAATGAAAGTAGGGTATTATCCTTGTCTAAATATCATGGGTGTCAAAAGCAGTAGCAAGGTTGAGCATAGCACCCTATGATCCACACTAGCAAGTGACCTAGGTATGAGTGTGATACATGTTATTTCATTTTAGTTCATTTTCCTTTCAATTTTCTCATATATACAAACATGTTTTTATATAATATGGTATCAATATCATGCACTTTCTCTATGGTTGTGGTGGAAACATAGGAGTGGATTGCCTTCATTAGGTGATGCATAGAAAAGGTGACCCCAATGATCTAGATTCAAGGGATAGTCCTCAATTCCTATAGGCTGCCATTAGTAGGGTTCCACACTTACCTATTCAAGCCTATAGTGTGCCTAAGGATGAAAAATGAGGAGATATAGGTCGAATTTGTACAAAGGACCATGGAGCTAGCCACCATGATTGAGTAGTAGGATCAGTGAATTTTGGAGATCCTCATTGCCTTAGCTGAGTGAGACTAGGCCATAGTGTGGGATGAGATTGTTGTAGTAGACTGTGATGCCCTATAGAGCTAGATTGATGAACTCGAGAGGTGGGAAGAGGTAGAAAGGATAGTAGCCAATGATCCCTTGGTGTAGGAGCTCTAGGAGGATCTATGGTCAGCCCATGAGCATGAGGCTTCACTATAGGACCACATTGCATAGTCTTGGGAGGATGTAGTAGTTATTAGAGGAGATATTTGAGGGCTACTTCCATGTAGCTTGTTTGTTTTATGGTCTCATTAACCTCATTCATATGCGTCTATCTAGAACCCTCCTTTACCTCCACCATCACCAACACTAGAGGGCTTGGGTAGCCATGCACCTAGAGGCTAGAGGCCTAATTTTACATGCCATATTTTGTAGACCATTTCATTATATATATATTATGTATAGATACACATACAAATATACTTACACCATATTTTGGCATAGTGGTGTGATAAATGTACATGAGATTTTTGATATATATACATATGATATTTTTCACTAACATCATGGTGTTCTTATGTGTATTTATGTTTCATTTATGATTATTTGATGGATATATATCTTTATGGATGTATGCTTAATTAAATGCAATGATTATCTAATGCCTAACCAAAGTATGTTATTCAAACACAATGCACAAATACATAACATAATAAAAAATAGGTATCTATATATAATTCCTAATTAAAGAAATTAATTGCATACACATGTTTATATCATAACACAAGCTTAAAATATAATGTGTTAATGAAGAAATGTCATAGCATAACAAACTATGATCCCTAGAGAGGAACAAGTGTCATGTGCATGCCATATAGAATCTATGCATAGTATCAATGGAGATGCATTACATTGACTAGTTATTTTAGAGGCATAACATTCATATATGATATTCCATATTCACCAAAATGATACATGGAGGTGATGATATAAGGACCCAACCAATTAGGGCTGAACTTCCCCTTTTGATTAGGTGGCACATTTACATTTCTCTGATTCTCATGGAGAACGAGATCACCTACCTTGAATGTGAGAGAAAGAAAACCCTGATTGTAATATTTAGAAATAAATCATTGATAATCTTGGATATGTTTGAGGTCCTACAATCGGTGCTCATCAATTAGCTCAAGATGGTTGAGATATTTAGCACAGTAAGTGTCATAATCAATCAAACTATTAAGCGAAACTCATAAAGATGAAATTTCCAACTCTAAGGCATAATAGCCTCAACACCATGCACAAGGTTGTATGGGGTGGTACTAGTAGTTATATGAATGCTCATGTGATAGCCCACAATGAGTATGCTAATTGAGTATGCTAGTATTTATCGTCTTTGCTCACTATTTTTTGAAGAATTAGCTCAAGTGTTTTATTAGATGCTTAAGGTTGGCCATTAGACTGAAGATAATATGGTGTAGAAAATTGATTTTGAATGTGAAATTATCCCAGAAATTTCTTCACATCTTTTTTCTCAAATAAAATACCATTATCAAAAACGAGGGTAGAAGGAAACTCGAAATGAGCAATTATATTGTTTAGAAGAAAGTTGTAGATTGATTCAACATTTGTGGATCAAAGTGGAACAACTTCAACCAACTTCATAAAGTAATCAATAGTAGTAATGATAAATATATATCCTTTAGAAGGATTTGATATTTTTTGGATAATATCCAACCCCCATTTCACAAATGGCCAAGGAGAGGTATGATATTGAATCTCTTGTGCAAGAGCTCAGATAAAATTACTATGTTGTTGACATTGAGGGAATTTCTTAACAAAGGAAAAGGGGTCATGTTCCATTATTTACCAATAACATCCCATGTGAATCAATTTATGCATTGAGGATTTACCACCAAAATATCCACCCCTAGAGCTTGAGTGAGCTTCTTGAAGGGCAAGGGGTATTTCAGCCTTAGTGAGACACCAACGAAAAATACCATTATAGGACTTCCAATAAAGAATATTAGATAGAAAAACATACCGAGCTGAATTTTTTTGTATCCAAGTGTGAGCAATTTTAGTCGCATCATTAAGAAAAATTCTATTCTTTAAATAATTATAAATGTGAGAATACCATGCTATTGAGTCTACATGTGCACACATAATACAATCAATTTTAGGTTGGTCCAAGACAATAGGAGAGTAGATAACATGAACCACAAAGTGATACTCTTCTATACCATCATTTTAGGGTACAAGGGAGGTTGTGCTCACCATTGCATTTACATGACAATTTTCTCTCCTAAGAACATTGTTTATCATGAAAGAATAAAAAGGATTAAACAAGGATAAAGCCAAATCCTAATACTGAGGTATCTTATTCTTCTCAGCTTGGTACAATCATGTGATTTGATTTACAATAAGTTTGAAATCACCATGAATGAAAATATGTTTAATGTTTAGCACCATCATGGAACGTAAGCTATCAATAAGGGCTTTGTAATTCTAATTTTAAAAAATTGAGGAATTGGCTTACCTTCAAGTGAGATTAAGACTACACCTACCTTAAAGCCGGTTTGACATCTCAATCCATCAAAGTACATCTTATAGGTTTATGGGTCTAATGCAAATAAATTTTCATTCATAAATAAATCCAAATCAGGGAAGGAATGAGATGAGGGAACTTCCACCAACTGATCGAAAACAACTTGACCCTTAATCATTTTCTAAGTTACAAATTTGATATCAAACTCAAAAAGTAAGATTACCCATTTCTTCAACCTTCCTAAGAAATTAGTTCTAGTGAACAAATATTTAGGATCACATTTTATAATAATGTGAGTTTTTGCATGGAGAAGATAATGTCATAGCTTTTGTGTTGCAATAATGAGAGTGAGACATTATTTTTCAATGACAGAGTATTGAGTTTCATAATCAACTAGAATATCACTAATGTAATAGACCACTCTTTTTTTACCATCATCATCATGTTGAGCTAATAAACCTTCTAATGCATGAGCCGATGTAGACATATAAAGTTAAAGGGGTATGTCCTTCATAACCGACATCAAGATAGGAGGATTTTATAAATAAATTTTGATTGACTCAAAATATTTTTTACATTCATAATCCCAAAGCAGACATATTTCTTCAACAAATAGGTGAATGCAATGGTACAATCAACCAACTAACATATAAATCTACAAATCACCTAAATCTTCCCTTTGCAAACTATGTAATTGAGATTTTTTTTCAAAGGAGGCATGTTAACAATTGCATCAATTTTATTTGTGCCAATTTCAATTCCATAGTGAGAGATGATAAATCCTAAAAGCTTGTTGGCATCTATGCGAAAAACAAACTTAAGAGGATTTAGTCTCATTTTATAGATTTGAAGCCTTTCAAAGATCAGATGAGGATTATCAATGCAATCTTGATGAGTTGTAGACTTACGCAAGATACCATTAATGTAATCTTCAAGGATATTATGAATTAAATCATGAAATATAAGGTTCATTTCTCGTTGGTAAGTTTATCTAGCATTATTTAACCCAAATGGCATGACTACATAACAAAAGGTACCCTAATGGGTAGTGAAGGTTTTCTTATATTGATCTTCTGTATTAATGCAAATTTGAATATAGGTTGAGAATCCATCCATAATGTACAATAAGGCATGGCTTGCATTCAAATACACAATCATATCAATATTAGGCAATGGAAAATAATCCTTAAGAGAAGCCTTATTAAGATCATGAAAATATATGCAAATACAAATACAACCTTTAGGTTTACTATTGAACACCCAAAAAACTGAGAGGGGGTGAATCAATATTCCTTTAAACCAATCAAACATAAACCATCCAAATATTAGAATACAAATAACTGTAATGAATGAGAAAATGAAGACATCCTCAAAATCACATGACACATGAACACCAATATTTTTACATGGAAAACCAAAAAAGGGAAAAACTACAGTGATGGTTAGCTCAAAATATACCCTATCCAAATATAAGATATTACAGAAAGGCTCACTATCAGGACACACTGTCTAGAAAGGATCATAGCCCACGAAGAAAGAAAAGGAACAAAGAAGGGTTGGAAACACTACCTATTTAAACTAATATAATAGCATCTATCATATGCTAGATTATAGTTCCAATGAAATAAAAAATTATCTCCACATAGATCTAAATAAATACTCTACTTTGTGCACAATCTGCTTAATTTTGCATCACACACATGTAGGTGAACTGCCATACATGTTATATATCTCTTCAAATCTTGCATATAATCTGCTATATCTTCATCATATACACACTCTCTTCTCATACACTTCTTTTCCACATCAAAATATTTGACGTTAATCTCCTATATATATCCATATCAAGTGTAACTTCAATTAGATCAACCTAAATGGAAGTAACACAAAAAATTAAGCATGTCATGCTCAAAACATTTTATTCACACCTTGTGCCTTAATTAAAACTTCAACTTACATAAAGATAGGTTGGTATAGATCTAAAATAAATCCCACATAAAATAAATTTACTTGCTTGTCCTCCACAAAACATCAACCATGTTAGGTCAACCCAAAAATAGACCTAAACACAAAAACTTCAAGTGTACATGCAATTCGCGTCCAAACATGCAACCTAAAATCTCAATCTTTCTTCGAAATCCCATTCAAATAACATATATTAGCTTTTTTGCATCATCTATAAAAAAAAAATTATCCATGAATAAATGTAGAATCTCCCACATAGATACACTATACACTAAGTAACTACAATATACAAGATTGAGCACTGCCATTCATATCTTTCAAGAAACTTCACATAATGTCACAAAATATTGAATATAGCTGAATCTGAAGAACTAAAAAACTATATTTATAATTGCAGAAGGTTATACCAACTTGTGGTGAAGTACATAACCAAAAACTAATGCACTAAACCACAAAACTATCAAAGGAAATACTTATCCAATTTCTTTATAATCCATACTTTTTAGATCAACTTGCACTATACATATGTCATCAAAAATAATTCCAAACTATGCTAGGATGATCATAACAATGTTGACATCAATGAAACCACTAGATCATGCAATATATATACACTTCATGCTCATGTTTCCAAACTGCATCATCATTGAGAGGCTTCCAATTCCAACAATCTCTCCCTTTGTCATTTATGGCAACATGCATATAAAAAAAAAATTGAAGGATCATATCCCCCTTACAAATATATCTCTCAAAAATATTTCTCCAATATCTCTCCAAGTATTCCCAAGTATCCAACTATTCCCAAGTAACTCTCTCCAAAATTTTTGACCAAAATGTTTTCAACTATCTCTCCCCCTTTGACATCAATGGAAAAGGGTGTAAAAAAACTTAGTATACTCCCCCTTAGATATATGTGTATATTCCTCCTTGGGGAGTTAACCAAAAAGAAACTTCTATACCATTAATTATGCAAAAAGGAGATTTGAAAACATAGAAAAAGTGTATAGGAGCAAAAATTGTCAACCTGAGGATGTTGACCCTTTGAGCTTTCAAAAAATGTCTTGCCAATTAGATCTGGCTTCTTCCCAAAGCCTTTTTGCTTCTACTAATGTCCTATACTATAACTCAAGCTCCATTAGAGTTCCTTCTCCTTCTAAAGTACTAGGATAGAGATTTATCTTTGAAATTTTATTAATACTAGCAAGGTCACATGAGATAGTTATATATTTTATCTTCAGTAAGTCCCTTGGCTTCATATACTATTTGATTGTCTCTTCTCTATGATTCTGCAAGGTGAAGAAGTTGTCATGTAACTGCATTATGCTAATCCAGGTCTGATAATCTTTGTCTTTCACTGGATCATAATTATATGCTCCACAACTTATTTGTGTTTTAATTGAATTCATGACATCATTTATGCTTTATGTGTTATTTGGCCATTTTAAGAAATGTGTGAGTACATTCTATGCTTCTTCCACACAAGTTTGAACATCCTTCAAGAAATTTGTAACTTTGTGATGTGCACTTACACACTTTCTTGTGATATCAACTAGATTCTTTTCTATAGGCCTTACCTCTGATTCAGTTTTAGTTTTTTCTTTTATTCCAGAGGCATATTCTTTTAAAGAATAAACCAAAAGTTTAAAATTTTCTATAGCAAAAAATGATGCATCAATATTTTTTGTGAGATTTATCCCTTGTAAAGCCTTTATGACTTCATCCATATCTTGTGCAATGGTGACTCTAGTCTCATGCTCATTTTGAGCATCATCTATGTGAATTATTTCTTCTTCAATGTTGACATTAGTATCTTTTTCCCATGTAACTTCTTGTTTGACTTTCCCTATAACCAGAGGGCTATCTATGCTTTTTATCTTCTCACGTGTCCTCCTAGAGCTACCAAAGGCTTCTGAACTCAACTCAACTTTAGTCCTATCCTCTAACCTTGACTTTTTGAGGTCTTTGGGGCTGCTTAGAAGAACTACTTATTTAATAGATCCTACTTCTAACACTTCATACTCTAGCTCTAAAATCCAAATAGTCCTGGGTTCAATTGCTTCTATAAAGAAAAAGTCAGTTGAGACAATAAATTTAATCTCTTATGTATCTTGCCTTCACACTCTTAGGAACTCTCATCCTTTCATTCATTCTCCTTTCAAATATTCAAAAGAATGTTGCAAGAGAATCATCTTGAGCATCTAGACCCCCAAGGATTTTCATATGATTTTCTATTTGATGTGCAATAGGTTCTAAATTTTTCCAACTTGCTTTCCCAACCATCAAAATATCCTTCATAAAGTATAAAAGTAGACAAATTACCAATGTTCCATACCTGAATGTATGCTTCTTCTTCTTCTTGATCTCCTTTAGGTTTTTCAACAATTATTTATAGAGTAGTTCACAAAGGTCATAGTTAGCATCATTT
The DNA here is from genome assembly GCA_007258455.2 of Sequoia sempervirens. NCBI lineage: Eukaryota > Viridiplantae > Streptophyta > Pinopsida > Cupressales > Cupressaceae > Sequoia > Sequoia sempervirens. The sequence goes on along the minus strand of VDFB02000015.1, from coordinate 189,704,875 downwards.
TCACTCATTTCTTGTGCCATGTGGATGACGATGGTAGAGATTGTGTTGTTTCTTTTTGGTGATAAATATTATGCCCTATGAGTATTGCACCATACTGGACTATCAGGTTTCTAATAGAGTCTAATGTGAGCTCATTTTCATCAAGGGTAGCACCTGCCTTTTCCATTACATCCTTTACCTTGATAGACTTTTGTATTAGAACTAGTCTAGAGGACCACAAACCAGTTATATCTCTAATTGTTTCCTTATTTATCATGTACGAGCCATCAATCGATATGGATTCATCATGAATTATACTTAGCACTATTTAGTGTACTTCTCTTTGTCTTAAAACATTAGAAGCTTTCACCACACATCTATCATTTTCTCATTTAGGGCTTTGTATTCTGATTTTAAGGTGTCATTATTCTCTTCCAATTCTTCTATCCATAGAATAAATAATCTATCAAAGGAATCTTCTTCCACTTTCCCATGAATATATGCTTTAATTTCTTCAATCAGTAAAACCTCGTAGGGGGTACAAGACAATGCACCTAAGGGATCTTCTAGCAAAAATTTGTTAGTATGCCTTTCAAGTTTTGGTTGCGGTCTTTGTGAGACATCTAAAACCTTTGGAGCCTCCATTGCATTTAAATTACTTTCAAAGAGATATTCTAAAAGATTGAAATATGTCAGAATTGTAAAATACCTCTTAGTTAGCATGAAAAACTTAGGGTTTTGATGTTCAGCCATCATGAGACATGTTGAATCCTTCAATTTCCTCTTTTCTCTTCTCTTCCACTTTGAATGTGTATAGTGAAATAAATTTGACTTCTCAAGCATGATTTTAACTTTTTGATTTGACCCATTTTAGTAATAAATGCTTTAAACAAAATGTTGGTAAACTTCAAAACCTTGTATGCACTGTCAACTTCCAAATGCTCCACAAATTGCCACATTATAATATTTTATTCCACGGTTCTTTGTAAAAGATTCATATTATTCATCTCCATCTTATATCTTTGTGCTAGGCCATGAAACATCATATTGGTAGGGAGTTATATGATTTTGAATAAAGCTCCCCCTAAGCCATATTTTTGGGCTTAGTTACCAAAGGAAACATCTACACCAAAGATTGGTACAGATTCTCCTTTATCCTTATTCTCTTCTTTCTTTCTCCATATCTTTTCCATCTTATTTTTCACTTCATTTGAATCAATCTTCTTGATTGGTTCATCTTTCTTCATCAGATCATACTTCCTTATGTTTTTATTTTTGCAAAATTTAGCAATATGTCTAGGAATTCTACAATTGTTGCACATAATATTTCTTTGATCATTATTCCTTCCATTGTTTATGAATCTACATTAATTAGCCTTATGTCCAAATCCATAGCATGTATAGCAGTAACCATTAAAATATTGAATCATTCTACCACTATTATATGTATTCATCATTTTACTTCTGCATTCACTTGCTCTATGCCCAAATCTTTTGCATGCAAAACATTTTCCACATTCTAATTCATTTTTCTTCTACATTCCATAAATCTATGTCCATATTTATTGTAAAAATAATATAAAGCATTGAAATATTGGTACCTTAGAGCATTTGATAGTAATGGGTCTTCTAGCATTGCTTCTTTGATTTTGGAACTTTCCATTGTTCCTCTTGCCTTCATATTTCTCTAGTTTACTGATCTTCTTTGCATTAGATGTCTTATCTACTTTAGAGAATTCTCCTTTTTCAAGTCCCAAACATCATTTATCTTTATATGCTTTCTATCCTATAATCAATTCATCAAGCATTGTAGAACTTGTCTTTATTTTATCTTCATGAATTCTTTCCTTGTCTAGATCTGATCTCATATTTACCACCTCTTGTTCAAGTCTAGTGCACTCATAAATCTTTATTTTTACCGTTGTATTCAAACATTCCTCAATTCTTTTCTTTTCTTCCACTTATAATCTTAATTCAGTGATGTATTCATTTACTTACCTCAATTGTCCATTGACTTCCTTATGCCTTTCTCTAAATTTCTTGATCTGCTCTCTCAATTTTATGATGCACTCATTTGCCTCTTTTAGATTTTCCTTTAGATTTTCATTTTCATTCTCAATTCTGTTAAGATCTGCAAGAGAAAATTTGAGTTCTCCAACTTTTTCTAACATGAAATTTTCTTTTGTGTATTCAATATTAGGAATCTCTTCCAGAGAAATAGAATACTTTCTATTAGCCATGTGTTCAAACTCCAAGATCTTTCCAAAGTGGTCAAGCTCCTTCCAAAGACCCAAGTTCTGATACCAATTATTGAACACCTGAAATACTGAGAGGGGGGGAGGGGTGAATCAGTATTCTTTTAAATCAATCAAACATAAACCATCTAAATATTAGAACATAAATAACTATAATGAATGAAAACATGAAGACATCCACAAAATCACATAACACATGAACACCAATATGTTTACATGGAAACCCCAAAAAGGGAAAAACCATGATGAGTGTTATCTCACAATATATGATATCTAGATATAAGATATTACAAAAAGGTTCACGTACAAGACACATTGTCTAGAAAGACTCATAGCCCACAGAGAAAGAAAAGGAACAAAGAAGGTGTAGTGCCCCTCCGTTCTCACTTGCGATGTGTAGATAGTCTAGCTAAAAAATCTAAAGAGGAAGATGGAACAAGATCTTCTGATGGTACTTTTTTGAGTATGATGCACATTGTTTTGTTATTATTATGATGCAAAGATTTATTGAGTAGTTAAGTGATGCAGTAGCATGTTGTAAGGATAGGTGGAAAGGGTGACATCATACCATTGAATATATGGGGACATACGAGAATGAGATACAATTGCTAGAGTTTCTTTCCTAGCACCTCAACTATTATGAATGTGTACTCTAATTTGTATGTTTGAGTGAATAGGTACAGGACATCAGCTCCACCTAGATTCACAAGTTTGAGCGTATCCACTACTTAATGGTAATGTTGATTGGGTGATAGTAACTGGTTAACCTAGTCAAACCTTTACCCTAGCATAATGTGTCGTCAGTCTATGTATTGATCGTATTCCTTATCCATGTTGTATTGATATTTTATTTATTATGCAAGTTTTATTGTGAAGATTAAATTATATGTTGTGATTAAGTATTTAATTAATTTATATTATTAATCTGAAGACTTTATAATAAATAAATAAATAAATTATTTAAAGTTATTATAAAGTAATTTTAATTATTAGATCAAATGTGAATTAAAATAAATAAGTGATTTAAATGTGATTTGAATTAAATAAATTACTTTTAATTTCAAATGCATGTATTGGAAAAAGATCTTCGAAATATATTGGTTGTTAAAGAAAAGATATTTGTTGTGTTAACTAGAAGTTAGAAGGTTTTTTTTTTTAATTGTTTTAAAATTGATTTCCTGAGGGATTGATTGAAATTGTGAAGAAAAGAGGAAGTTGTTTTTTCAAGGGAAAGAAAGAGAGAGGTTTTTGAAAAAAATGGTAGAATTGTTTTGAGGTTTGAGGAAATTGTGAATTTTAGAAACTCTCTAATAAATTTAGGAATCTAGTTTGTTGTATTCTTTGGAACAGATTCCTTATTGCTTTGTGAATTTTAATTTGAAAGAGATATTTAATTTTATTGTATTGCAAATTGGAAAAGATTCGAAGAGGAATTCTTTTATTTTAGAAGCTTTTATTTTTGAAAGAAATTGTCATGAATGTTGAGCCTCTACTGAAAACAATTTAGATCGTCTGTGTAAATTGATAATTGGAAATAGATTTATGCTAAAATAAATTATAGATAAATCTTAGAGCCTCTGTGAAAATGGAATTGAAACTGTAGGAATTTGTAATTGATGAGGGAGCAAACCCGAGACATAGAATAACACTCACAAAATAGAAAATAATATTTTATTCAAAAATATGGAACTCTTACATGCAAAGGATCTCAAATACTTGAGCTTTGTGATACATGCAAATTACATACTTACAGAAAATTACCCAGATTCCCCCTTCACAGCATGCGAACTTCTTTCCCCAAAAAGTTACCCAAAAATTAGAAACTAGCCCATAAATATCCCATTTTCAGTTTGGAGCCAAAAACAACATTCGAGATAAGAGTTTTGGTGGTTAGGTGCCAAAAATCACAATTTGAAATTCAAACATTGAGTCCTAATTTGAAAATTGACAATTTTCTAAAAATTGGCCAACTTCCGGAAGCCATAACTTTTGATCCGGGACTCCGTTTTTTGAACCGTTTGCACCGTCGGAAAGGTCTTGGAGTGAAGAACGCACTAAGAACTAGAACTGAAGGTTTTAACAATTTATGGGCCCATAAAAAATTGTTTAGTGTTTCAAACTGGACTCAAAAGGTTTTTAAGGGAAAAAAATAGAAACTAGAACTTGAATAACTTTCAAACCGTGAATGATCTTGACCTGATTCTTTCGCAAAAGTGATTATTTTTTCATCATGAACCTTCCCATAATTTTTTTGTCTTCTCACACCTTAAAATTCACACTTGCTAAAAATAACAGTTGAGTAGAAAAAATAGAAAAATAATTCTAAAAGTTAAAAACTCTTATTTGACGAAAAAGGGTATCCAAAAATGCAAAAAAATCTACAAAAAGAAAACGACAAGAACATAAATGGAAAACATCTTTTCTGGTGATGCAATATTGCCCTCACACCACTGGATGCTCCTGCATTGGTAATCCTCTGTGTCAAGATTATTATTCTTCTTTGTAGAGAATGATAAATTTTTGTGAAAGATTTAGATCTTTGTAGGAAATCATTTTTAACACAATTGATAATTCAAAAGAAAAAATATTCTAAATCTTTGTAGGAAATGATTTTTAACACAATAGATAATTCAAAAGAAAATATTTTAGAATTTAGAAAACCTCTATAAATTTGTGAATCTTTCCTATAGAAAATTGTAAAAAAAATAATAGAGAGAGAGTTACTAAACTAATCATAACTAAAAATTTACAAACTGGGTATTGTTGATTTGTTTATATGTGTTAAAAGACTTGGTGGTGCACCTTTAGTAAAACTTTTAGAGAAACTCAGATCTGAAATTGAAAGTTATTAAAGTCGTAATTTGACTAGTTTTATGTTTAATATTGTTTGAAAAATGTAAATTAATATATATTTATTTATTTAAAAGAATATATATTGAAAAATTTGCATATAATTTTAGAATATTTAAATAATATATTTAAATATAAATATTTATATGTATTTTTAAATAGGTGCATGCACATGCACAATTTAGATATATTAATATGAAATATTTTATTAAAAACAATTAATATTTTTATTATGTGTGATTGAGTAAATTGAAGTTAAACAATTAGTTTGGGTTCTTATTTCTATTGTAAATAAAATTATAATTTAAATGATTTATTTCATACAGTGTGATTGTTTGAATTAGATCATGTAATTAGATAATATGTATATATATTTAAAAAGGGTATTTATTTAGATAAACTTTATTGTTTTAAGTGCATGCAAGCACATAGTTAACTTTAAATGAATGATTATTTTAATTGTGGAATTGAGTTAATTAGTTTGAGTAGTTGTGAAACTGAAAGTTTAATATTTAGTTCTTATTTCGTTGTTGATTAATTAATTAGAATTAAGTTTAAACAATGTATTTTAATTATGAGATATTGATCTATTAGATTTAAGAAATTTTAATGGTAGTGATTTTAATTACATGAGTTGTTTATTTTAATTACATGTATTTCTGTAATTGTGAATTGGGAGGGATATTTGTTGTTGAGAAAGTGTAAGTCTTCCAAAGGTTGTAAAATTATGAAAGGGTTGTGTTTGTTTTTCACACTTTTGAGATTTCCTTGGGTAGTGCACGTATTTGAGATTCAATATTTGAAATTCATAGGGATGTGTTACCTCTTGAGATATGGTAGTTATTTTTTATTAGTTTTAGTGCACTATCTACCCTTGGGTCGAGAAATAAGTTATTATGTGGTCAATAGGGGAATGGAAAAATTGTTATCTTGTCTTTTTGAAATATAATTGATTTTGCACTAGTGTGCATGTGGGGCCAGAGTTTGTAAGAGGTTACCAGGATAACCCAAGATGGGGGTCGAGACCTAGGAAGATCTCCTTAGGATAACTAATGCAACTTTTGTGATGACACTCCTCCTATGACAACAATCGATTGTATGGTACAGTGGTTGTACTTAATTTTGTGATTCTGGAAGCAATGTAACCTTATGTTTTGTATTTATTAGTATTATGTAGTTTTGTACCTTGTCTATGTCTAGAGGTAGTAGGTTAGTCTTGGTTACCTGTTACTATCTCCTAACATGAGGGTTGGTCCTACAGGTACCGTATGGCTGGGTGGTGTGCACCTTACACTGTTGGGTTTTCTCTTCATGTTCGTGATGGAGAGATCTTCTAGTTTGAGGAGCTCATGTGTTTCTATGGATTTGTACTTCTCTTATATTCATTGTAACAGTGGACACTATATATTTTACTCCTTATTTGTAATCAAAGAGGATTCCTTGTGTTGTAATTGTAACATTATGTATAATCTATTCATCATCAGATTAAATAGTATATATTGTTTATATGGTGTTGTATCTGTGGAAATATTTTCATTACTTTTCTTTTTGTTATATTTATTATGAAATGGTGAATACTTTGTTGTACGATGCTATCTTAAGTTAATTCCATATACTATGTTTTAGAATAATTTTTTAAGTTTTGAAATTCACATGTAAACATGTTGTGTGGCCTAGAGGATGTGTGTGTTAGATTAGTTTACTTCACTCGTCATTGTTACTCTTTTTAAGGAAAAAAATTAGTTGTGCTTTCGCAATGTTGCATCATCCTCTAGGTTGTGGGATGAGGTTTTATATAAGGGTTGGAAATATTTCCTATTTGAACTAATATAAAAGCATCTATCATATGCTAGATTTCAATTCCAATGAAGCAAAAAATAATCTCCAAATAGATCTAAATCAATACTCTTCTCTATTCACAAGCTTCTCAATTTTGTATCATACACATGTATATGAACCACCATACATGTCATATATCTCTTTAAATCTTGCATATAATCTATTATATATTCATCATAAACACACTCTCTTCTCATACACTTCTTGTGCACATCAAAATATTTGAATTTAATCTCCTATATATATCCATATCAAGTGTAACTTCAATTAGGTCAACCTAATTGAAAGTAACACACAAAATTATGCATGAAATCCTCAAAAAAAAATATTGACACCTTGCACCTTAATTCAAACTTCAACTTACATCAAGATAGGTTAGAATGGACCTAAAATAAATACTAGATAAGATAAAGTTACTTTCTTTTCCTCCACAAAACATTAACTATGTTAGGTTGGCCCAAATATAGACCTAAACACAAAACCTTCAAGTGTACATGCAATTTTCCAAATGTGCAACCTCAAATCTTGATATTCCTTCAAAATCCCATTTGACTGAAATGCACTAGCTTTTATTCATCATCACAAAAAAAAAAATTATCCATGAAGAAATGTGGAATCTCCCACACAAATATACTATATACAAAGTAACTGCAATATACAATACTGGGCACTATCATTCACATCTTTCAAGAAACATCACAATGTCACAAAATATTGAATATAGCCAAATATAAAGAAATAAAAAATGTAGTTAGAATCATAGAGGGTTATACCAACCCACAGTGAAGTGCGGACCCAAAAACTAGTGCACTGAACCACAAAACTAACAAAGTAAATAATTAGCCAATTTCCTAATTAGAAATACTTTTTGGATCAACTTGCATTGTACATATGTCACCAAAAATACTTCCAAAATGTGCTATGGTGATAATAAAAATGTTGACATCAATGAAAACACTTGATCATGCAATATATAAACAATTCATGCTCTTGTATCCAAACTGCATCATCAATGATAGGCTTCCAACTTCTAACATTTACTAATGGTGATGATATTCAATATACAAGGTGAATAATCAATAGGATAGATAAAACCAAATTTTAGGAAATTTTCTATCTTGGTTTTGACTAATAAAGTGACCTTAGGATTCATATTATGAATATTTTTTTTAACTATCTTGGCATCAGAACATAGAATGATATTATGAGCCACTATAGACTCATCAATACTAGGAATGTTCTCATATGACCAAGTTAAAATATCTGGATGAGAATATAAATAAAAAATAAAAAAATTAGACTCTTCTAAAGAAAGGAATTTTCCAATCTTAATCACTTTTTCAAAAGATTTAGGATCCATGAAAAAAATGGAGGTATCCCCCTTAAGGAGAGTACTATTGTCTTTAGGATGAGATATAGGATTATTATCATCCAGGTTAGGTAAAGGGTCTTTCTCATCAATACTCATAATAGATTCTCCAAAGAATGTTTGTTTATTCAAGTGATACAAGAATTTTCATTTATGGTGATAAGAAGGAAAATGAGAATAGGAACCTAAGAATTATTCTAGCACTACTTATGAAGAGAAAATATCTAGAGGAACTTCATTAGATTCTACCTTGTTTTCAATAAATTTAGGATGAACTAATTTAAGAAGAGGATGTTAGGCGGAAATCATGTTCAAATTCAATCATGGACTATTATTAGCCTTCTTATGATGGTATCCAAGTCCCATATTATGCTCATGAATATCAAAATCTATGGGGACTTTAATACCTTGTTCACTACATCCAAAACCTTTACCTCCATAACCAAATTTAGAATAGAGATTAAGGCTTGGACCATAATGTGTTTGCAACACCTAGGAAGGAGGAGGATCCATGTAAGAGTGTGATTCCAATAATGAGTATCATACTCCTTTATAGGGACATAATCATCCATCTTACTGGTAATAATGAAAACAATAGATCCTCTTTAACAAAATCATGATTACCCTCCTCAATAGAGGCACAATCATCTTCCTTAATAGGACCATGATCACTTCCCTTAGTGAGAGGATAATCAAATTTCTTGATAGAGGTGTATGAGATTTTCAAAATTCCCAAGTGGATAGGATCTACTTTGTACTCTCGATAAAAGATTCAACAAAGTACAAGGACCCCCAATCATCACTAGGACTTTCATTCAATTCTATAATAAACCATTCTAATTATTACTTAATTATATTATTGCAAATGAAATTATGAATATTTAATTTGAAAAAGACATAACTAAGCAGTTATTTTCAATCATAGCAACACATGTCTAATTAAAATAAGAGTCATAATAATATGTATTCATTTCCAATGTCAATTACAATATCCAAGTTGACTTGGCTCATTTGGCCACAAAATCAATATAATATACAATTTTACATCAAGGATACATCATAGACCACGATAATCATGAAAGTGCCCAAAGTTTCCTCTTGATGCTTACCTCCTCTAGTGGACAAGAACATGGCTAAAGTGTTTTACCACCCAACCATGAAGCTTACACTTCACCAAAATTCTTCCAACTTGAAGAATACCTAACCCTACATGGAATGTATCCACCTTTTTTTATCTTCCACTTTTTTATTTTCTTGCTCTTGTTTATTTATCCATAGTTTTGTATTTTCCTCCTATTTGGCCATAGTATCCACCTTATTTTTGTTTAGGAGGTACAAGATAAATTTTGAAAATCATGTTTTTTGCCCAAATTTTTTGCACTTATATATGGCATTGTAATCTAGTAAAGGAGAAAAATAATTATATTTCCTCTTTAAGAAACCAAAATAATTTCTTGCATGAACTCTACAATCCATTGCTTTATGACCAAATTGATTGCATGAAAAGAAATACTCATAGAAAGAGTTTTGGAGCCTATTCATGGGTTCCTATCTTGAAGGTAATGATTCTCTATAGTTATCCTTGTTGTCCATGTGAGGGATATTACCTTATTCCTTATTAGTGCTCTTACTATTGATGAATCTTGTGATAGCATCACCATAGCCTCTTGGATTTTCTCCATTTATCTTCTTTGGGGATTTTGTGGTTTTTTAATTTTTAACCTTCTTCATAACAAATACCACTCTTATTGTAAGCCATCCTTTGAGAATTGAGTATTGTAAGATAGGATCGAAATAACAAAGACAAAGTGACAACTGCTGCACTAAATCTAAGCTAAAATCCAAATATAAGCAAGGAAGAACAATCAAACAAAAAGAGAAAAATAAGAGCAATGAAATAACAAACTGTAGAACCCCAATCCAAATACCTGAAAAAAACATAATACACAAACACATTAGGAGATCATATGCAAGTAAGAACAAGGATTCCCCATGAAATCCATTAGCAAAGCTTTAAATAGGAAATAAAGCAAGAATGAAATGAAAGAACAAGAAAGTAAGCTAAATCCTATTGAAAAAAATGCAAACTCTTAATCGCATGGGGGAATTGGTACCAATTTGATGTGAAAATTAGCCCTTTCCCAACTCCAATGCTAGCTTTGATGATTTGATGAAGATTGTGATCCACTTTGATGAAGAGTGATGAGTTCTTCAAGACAAAAATATGCACAATCCTAGCTACAAATTCAAAAATATGAATGGAGATTGCTAAATATTTGAGCATAGTAAGTTTACTCAAATGGTGGATGATCAATATGAAGGGTGAACTCTCTATTTCTAGATTGAAAAGTTGAAGGATTGCCCAAAATAGAGCAATGTGGGACTAAATTTCATCCAATGGAAAAGTGCCACTTGTCCACTTGTGAATGGTTGAAGAATGTGCAAGTTTTGATCAATGTGCCAATAAATGCCAATATTTGAATTTTGAAATTGTTGATATGACATGTAAGAGGGAAAGAAGGTGCATTGAATGCCACTTGGCTCAAGGCAAAAGGACTTTGCAGGTGGAGTAAATTCTTTGTTGGAAGGACAAAGTCCACTTGGATTTTGAATTCAAATTTGAGGAATATTCCTTAAAAGATGCCTTGTTGAAGAAAATAGAGATTTAATAAATCAAATAATTCTATTTTCATGTGCAAGTGGTAAAAGATGAAGGATGGGACATGAGAAGAGATTAAATTAATCAAGGTTAATTAATTTAAAGAAGGGATTAAATGATGTGACCTATCTGACTTAAATTTGTGGATTTATTTAAATCAAATATCAGAAGAATATGACAAAGGATAATTAAATAAAGATTTTTGATTTATTTAATTAAAAGAGATGATGTTAGATTAAACTAAATAAGGTTTTAATTTATTTAATTTAATAGATAGACTTTAGAGATTTAATCAAATAAAATTAATTATTTAATTAAATAAGAATAATTAGATCAGACAGGTTAATTTAATTATCGAGAAAGGATGACTTAATTAGATAACTGATTTATTTAATTAAGAGAAGAATATTGATGAATTTAATCAGATAGAAGCATTTGATTAAATGGTTAGACCGAAGGATGATTCAAGATGAAATGATGTTACTAGTCAAGATCAGATGTCCAATGTCAATCAGTACATTTTACGTGTCTAAATTTTGCCCCTCTTTGAAGCAATGCACTCATTGTGTTGGTTCAAAGAATAAATGATCTCAATCAAATCCAAAAAAAATTCATTCTCAACATCTTGCCTCACTATTTCTTGGAAAGAGAAAACATGCCACCATACTGTCCCCTCGAGAGATTGGACAAAAAAAATGATTTTTGGGTGATCCCATGAAAAAAAGGACAAGGTGCTCGATAGGTCATGAAAGGCTCCAAGAGGCCAGAAACATGTCTAAATGCAATAAAACGATGTAAAACAGGCCTCAACCGGATAAAAATAGGTTCAAGAGTTCAAAACCCTAGCAAGATAGCCAAACAGGGTAAAAAACCCATAATTTTCAAGATTAAAAAGGGTCTGAGGTGTCACTTTCAATTCATTTTCACACACAACCCTTTAGCCATTTTGAGATTTGAGCTCTAACATTCTGACGAGATGGTACAATGACAACTTCTGATACACATTTTTTACCGAGTTCGGACATACCAGTGACCTCCCGGCATTGGGGCATCGGTAAGTGATCCTTACTTGAGTTTTGTTTTTTATTTTTTCTTGTGCATTTAATGCTTTTAAACTTAGTTCTTCCATAGTGGCACTATATAGTGCCACTCAAATTTTAAAGTGCACTGCTCGAAGGTCAAACTGGCCTACCATCCTCAAAGTGCACCGTGACAATGGAGTTTGGAGTTTGGAAACAAATTGCAAACTCTGACACTCATGCCATCACCAGTGGGATCATTTAAAAGTGCGATGTGGCGGTGCAATTTTGGACTGGAATCTTTCCAAACTATGCCACTTTCTAGAAAAGTGCATCACAACAGTACTCTTTCAGAGTTTAGCCCTCCAATGTCATAGTTTGCAAATTTTAAACTATGACACCTTCACAAATAGCGATGCTGGGATGGTTTTTTGGGCATTCCAAATGAAATTTCTCAAAAATTTTAACATGGTGACCTTCCCTAATGTAGGACACAGCAAGGGAGCTCTATTCACGAGAGCATAAATCATGGGATATTTTCAGTTACCTATGAGACCTTAGCGACAGGGAGCAGGATCGACTACGGGACATGGGACTATGGTATATTGCTTACGTAGTGCCCGTGCATACCCATCTTGGGATGATGTCAGTGCTTGCCAAGAGATGGCATAGTGATACCTCGTCCTTCCACCTTCCTATTAGTGAGGCCACTGTCACCTTAGAGGATGTGTGGTACATCCTTAGATTGTCGATTCATGGTTAGCAAGTTATTTTCGATATGGATGCTAGACGAGATGCTTGTCATTCTAATGAGGGCACAGCCTGAGACACAGAAAATAACCCACAAACAAGAGAATAATTTTATTATTCAAAAAAATGGAACTTCTTACATACGAGGATCTCAATCCCCAAGTTCTACAACACATGCAAGTTACAGAAGCTATAGAATAACCCTTTCTCAATATGCGAGCTTGTCCCCAAAAAATTACCCAAAAATTAGAAACCCACCCATAAATAGAGCTCTTCTTTAGGTTGGAATCAAAACAACATTCCAATTTGAGTTTAGGTGGTTTGTGCCAAAAATTATAACTTGAAGTTCAAATTTTAAAAGAACATTTGCAATTATATCTTCTAGAAAGTGTGCCAACTTCTTGGGGCCATAACTTTTGATCCGGGACTCTGATTCGCGAACCGTTTGAACCATTGGAAAGGTCTCAAAGTCAATAATGCCCTCAAAATTGCTATGCCAATTTTGGAAAGTTTTGGGGCCAATACAGGAACTCTAAGTGCCTCAAATCTAACCTGGAAGGTTTTCAGGTGCAAATCTAGGAAACTAAAATTGTAATATCTTTCAACCCAAGAATAGAAAATAAAAAATATAAATTGGGAATTTCATTATGACAAAAAGGGTATCCAAAAATGTAAAAATATCTAAAAAATTGAGAGACTTGAAATTTAACTATTTTTGGGTGATGCAAGATTGCCCTTACACCACTGGATGCTCCCGCATCAGACACCCAGGGTAGTTTGAGAAGTGACTCGTCACATCTCAGATGGTTGAGGAAAACCCAACTGGTCAACTGCTACCTTAGATAGTTAGTATGAATGTTCCATAGGCCTTCCTCTCCATTTCACCAGATATTCTTCATACTTCCTGTTCTTGGTACTCCTTCCCACACGACTATCCAGGATTTCTTCAATCTCCTCCTTTTCTAAAGTAGGTGTTGAAATCCCACATTGTTCCATCATTGGTAATTCCTCTGTGCCACCATCATGATACTCTGTCAAATCTGAAATGTTGAACACAGGGGAAATGTTGAATCCATCCAGCAACTCTACCTCATATGCATTCCCTGAATCATGCCTCTTCAAAATTTTACAGGGACCGAACTTCTTCATCTTCAATTTGTTATATGTTCCTACTGGAAACCTTCCTTTCCTCAAGTGGACCATCACTTCATCACCAATTTGAAACTCCTTATACCTCCTCTTCTAATCTGCCTTAGCCTTATACTGCATATTCATCTTGTTAATATGTTCTCTTACCTTCTCATCTATATCCTTGATGTGTTCTACAAAATATTCAGCTTCAACACATATTTTCTTCTCTTGGTCCATCTTCCTCAATTCTGGAGCTATTCTGGGGCTACCTGCATACACAATCTGGAATGGTGATCTACTAGTGTTTCTGTTGATAGAATTGTTGTAAGAAAATTCTGCCTAGGGTAAGATCAAGTCCCATCCCTTGGGTTTATCTCCTACCAAACATCTCAGTAGGTTACCCAAACTCCTGTTAACAACCTCTGTCTGCCATCTATTTGTGGATGGTGTGTAGAATTGAACTTCAACTCTTTCTTCAGCTTCTTCCACAAGGTCCTCCAAAAGTATCCCACAAATTTGGTGTCATGATCTGAAACAATACTCTTTGGCAGACCATGTAGCCTCACCACCTCTTTGAAGAACAAGTCAGCAATGTGGACTACATCATGGGTCTTCTGACATGGAATGAAATGTGTCGCTCTCAAAACCTATCAACCACCACAAAGATCGAATCATTTCCACGTTGTGTTCTTGGCAAAACCAAGAACAAAGTCCCCATACTCTTATATCCACAACCCTCTCCTCCTCGGGTATATAGGTAGCTGATAAGCCAGTATTCTAACTCACTCATTTAGCCATCTGACATACCTTGCAGCTTTGTACAAACTTCTTCACATCTTGTGACAAATGAGGCCAATAATAATGCTCACTGATAATGGCAATGGTCTTATCCCGACCAAAATGTTCTGCCATTCCTCCACTATACTTCTCCTTTATCAGGTTCTCTCTCTCATGGAACCTCAGAATACACAATTGACTTCCCTTAAATAATATGCCATCCTGGATTATGAAATCTAGCCACCTTGTCCTGTCCACTATAACAGGTTCCTTGCAAACTTTCCAAGCCTTTGTGAAATCATGATCTTCTGCGTACAGTGTCTTAAGTTCATTGAACCCAACCACTAATCTTGCATCTTTGTCATCAATGTATGCCTCCTACTTCTAAGGCATCTACAACCCTATTTGACTTTCCACTCCTATGTTTCAAAACAAAGGTATAACTCTACAAAAACTCTACCCATTTCATATGCCTCTGATTTAATTTTCCTTGACTATTTAGGTACTACAAGGCCTGATGATCAATATATAGAACAAATTCCTTCAGCAACAAATAATGTCTCCATTTATTTAATGCTTGAACTATTGCATAAAACTCATGATCATAGACAAAATACTTTCTCTTGGCATCATTTAACTTTTCACTGAAATAGGTAATGGGCTTACCTTCTTGGCTCAACACTTCTCCAATGGCACAACCACTGGCATCACAATCCACTTGAAACACCTTGTTGAAATATGGGAGGGCTAGAACAGGTTGCTCTGTCACCTTCTGCTTCAACAGTTCAAAACTTTTTGCCACTCCAGTGCTCCACTTGAATTCTTTTCTATCCCCTCTCATTATTTCAGTCAGGGGTCCAGAAATACTACTGAAGTTTCTAATGAAATTTCTATAAAAACTAGCCATACCATGGAAAGATCTCACCTCGGTAGCAGTTCTTTAGGTAGGCCATTCCAGAATAGCCTTCACCTTCTCTGGGTCCATCTTAAGACCTACTGAGACAACAAACCCCAAGTACACTAACTCCCTCTTCACAAAACTGCACTTCTTCAGATTAATCAATTGTTTCTCTTCTCTTAAATTCTCAAAGGCTCTCTGAATATGCATTAGATGGTCATCCAACGTCTTACTAAAAAATCAAAATATCATCTAAATACACAATAACAAAACTTCCCATAAATTATTTTAGTACCTCGTTCATGAGCTGCATGAATGTGCTCAGTGCATTGGTTAGCCCAAAAGGCATGACTAACCACTCGTACAGGCCCTCTTTGGTCTTAAAGGTAGTCTTCCATTCATCTCCCTCTTGAATCCAGATCTAGTGATATCCACTCTTCAGATCAATCTTTGTGAAGTACTAAGCTTCACTCAAACAATCCATCAGGTTATCCATCCTTGGTAGGGGAAATTTGTACTTGATTGTTATCTTGTTTATGGCTTAGGAATCTGTACACATCCTCCATTCCTCATCCTTCTTTGGTGCTAGTACTGTAGGTACTGCACATGGACTCAAACTCTCCCGTATCAAACCCTTTCTCCACAACTCTTGAACTTGTCTGTTCAACTCCTTATTTTTTGCTGGAGTCATTCTACGAGCTACCTTATTTGGAAAATTGGCTCTAGGAATCAAGTCAATCTGATGACTGATCTTCCTTATTGGTGGTAAACCCTCAGATACATTATCAGAAACAATATCCTGAAACTCATCCAACATCCTAGAAACTTCTTTTGGAACCTTCTCAGTATCCTCCTTACTCACTCTAGGAATCAATGCATAACACACATTCATGCTTCATACCTTCTAAAAATTTTCTTCCATCTACATAACAAATTCTAGCACTACTACATACATTTTCTTCAGTCTCCTTCAGAGGTTTCAACTTGTGATGAACCCCATCCTTTGTCAAGGAATAATTGTTTGCATGGCCATCATGTATAGCTCGCCTATCGAACTACCATAGCCTCCCCAACAACATGTGACATGCATCCATGGGGATGATATCACAGAGTACCTCATCATGGTAGCTCCCGATCTTGAACT
>VDFB02000015.1:189554559-189688105 GCA_007258455.2 Sequoia sempervirens | reverse complement strand
CAACAATATTCCTTTTTCAATTACACTCGAGTCTTTAGGTGGTGAAAATAAACATGAGGAAAAATTGACCTCAACTCATAGAAAACAGGTCCCACCACAAAAAGGTATCATTTTATTGTTACAATAGCTTCAAAATATTCCCCATACACTCAAAAAATGCCCACCATGAGAAATCTAGAAAGCATAACATACAAAGAAAGACAAGGAAAGCGAATAAAAAGTCAAAATTCCTTTGTCCATGATATCAGTACCTCATGTTACCCATTTCAAATTGAGGAGAGAACAATATTTTACAATGTTTTATCAAAATCCCAATCTATATTATATTTAGGTTATACATTGTTCTTCTCCTATCCATTATTTACCTTGTTCATTCTTAATCCCTATACAGATTCATTCTATGTACTTTTCCAACCAAGTGTTATACTCTTCATCAATGGGCTATTTTACATTTAACAAACCTTGCACTTTAGCTTTGTACTAACAGTATCCAACATCAATCCAGACCTTGGCCTCTTTAACAAAGATGTCCATCTTTGTTTTAATTTCCACCATTGTATCAATATTTGGATTTAGAAAAGATGTAATTAGTTATAGTTAATGTCATCATAGTTGCTTCAAGCATACCTCCCAAATCCTTCTTCCAAGTGTCAAATGGCTACAACTCACCTTTTGGACTCAATATCTAAGGCATACCACATTCCTCCATTTCTTTGAATATTTTTGGCTTACTTTGGAGCTTCATACCTAGCTTTCCATGGAAGGTATTTATCTCATTAGCTAAGTCAATGATTTGATAGATCTCAGGAATATTAGTAGGTGCCTCAAGATCCTCCTTCATTCTAGGCATCATTTCTCTTAAGGCACTCACCCTAGTAATATAATTATTCCAGTCATTCTTGAAAGCCTCTTGTACTTGTAGATAATTTGTTTTTTCTTCATGAATATTCTTGTAAGCAGCCCAAACATCATCAGGCTTGTTGACCAACTTGGTCACCCTATGCTTCAATACATCCTTGAAAATTTCATTTGCTAGCTTAATAGTTTCAAGCTTGGCATTCCTAACATTTTCTTTCTCAATAGTCAACTGATCATTCAAATCTTTAATCCTTAAGGCCAAGGCCTCCCTATCCTTTGTAAACAAATATAAGGAAGAAGAGGATGGAAAGTTTATTGTCTTTTTTAACTGAGTAGCTTGAATAGTGGTCCTCATCTTATTTATTTCATCCAAGGCCTTATTGTACTCCTTCACTAAAGAATCATACTTTTTCTAAGAAATATGTGTAGTAGACACACTAAACATTGTAGCATAAGTAGTTAATTTAGCTACATGGATAGGAGTTATATCTGTAGCTCTTTTGACCACTAAGGAGCCAATAAATTCCTCAATAGGCCTAGTAACATCATGTTTACCGGTATAGTAACATCATGTTTACCAGTATTAGGTGCCATAGACCAAATTGTGAGTGTATACAACTTTAGACTATATCTAGATCCAAACAATTTATCCTCAAATTGCTGCTCATATATTGAAGCCTAAGGGCCTCTTCTTATTGCATCATAAATTATTGAAGCAGTGATAGTGCATCTTGGTAATAACATGATTCCACTATCTGTGACAATTTTCCTAGCCTCAATTGGAGTAATAGCTACAATTTCAGCCTTCATCTTTACTTTCTTTGCTTTCTCAACTTCTTCTTGATGAGAAGGTTCAACATTAGGTCGGGCTTGCATAAGTCTCTCCTTTATCTCTTTACTCCATTGTTGAATCAAAAATTCCTAAAATTCTTTGGACTGCACAAATTTATCATCAGCAAGGAATTCATCACATTCCCTAATCCTGGGATCATCATCACTTTATTTATCATACTGCCATTTGACAATTCTATCAGGTGGAACATATGAACTAAGAGTTTCCTCAATATGAGGAGGAGGGAATTTTTTCTCCACCTCCTCATTTCCTACCACATGTTTTGTCATTTGTTCCTCCCTAACTTCTTGAACATCTGCAAGCTGCTCTAGGATATCTACAGCTTCTTTTTGTTGTTCTAGGAGAACTTGTGCTTTATCAACAACCTCCTTCACCTTCACCTTAAAATCACCACTCCTACAATCCCTTAGCATAGTGAAAGATATTTCAAGAGTGATGAGGGCACAACCTGAGACATAGAAAATAACCCACAAATAAGAGAATAATTTTATTATTCAGAAAATGGAACTTCTTACATGCAGAGGATCTCAATCCCCAAGTTCTACAACACATGCAAGTTACAGATAGCTACAGAATAACCCTTTCGCAATATGCGAGCTTGTCCCCAAAAAGTTACCCAAAAATTAGAAAACCCGCCCATAAATAGAGCTCCTCAATAGTTTGGAGCCAAAACAACATTCAAATTGAGTTTAGGCGGTTTGGCGTCGAAAATTTACAACATGAGTTCAAATTTCAAAAGAGCATTTGCAATGGTATCTTCTAGAAAGTGCGCCAACTTCCCGGGGCCATAACTTTTGATCCGGGATTCTGATTTGCGAACTGTTTGAACCGTTGGAAAGGTCTCAAAGTCAAGAACGCGCTCAAAAAACTACATCACCATTTTGGCAATTTTGGGGCCGATCCCAAGCTTCTAAGTGCCTCAAATCCCACTCTAAATATTTTTAGGTGCAAATCTAGGAAAACTAAAAGTCCATATATTTTTTCAACCTGTGAATGTAAATAAAACTATAAATTGGGAATTTCTATTGCGATGAAACGGGTATCCAAAATGTAAAACATCTAAAACCGAGAAACTGGAATTTAACTATTTTTGGTGATGTAAGATTATTCTTTACACTAATCGATGCTCCTCGCAGACGCATTGCCACTCCGTGGTAATTTGAGAAGTGACCCCTCACACGCCTCGCATGGGGTATGGGGAAACCTAAACCCATCAACTCTTTATGTCTTAGGCAATCCGTGATGGAATTCTCAATGCCTTCCTTTCCATTTCAGCACCATATTCTTCATAATCGGGCTGCATGTTCCCCGGTAATTCTTCCCACACCTAATTATCTAGATTTCTCTCAATCTCTTCTTCCTTTCTTCTGAAGTAGGTGCTGTAGAATCCTGTACAATCGCTCCATCGCTGGTACTCCCTCACTTCACCTTCCATGATACTCCCTCGGCCAAATCTGAAATGCTGAACACAGAAATGTTGAATCCATCCAAAGAATCCCTACTCCCTATATGCATTCCCTCGAATCATGCTCTCTTCAAAATTTTATAGGGACCGAACTTCTTCATCTTCAATTTGTTATATGTTCCCACTGAAACCTTTCTTTCCTCAAGTGGACCATCACTTCATCACCAATCTGAAACTCCTTATACCTCCTCTTTTGATCTGCCTTAGCCTTATATTGCATATTCATCTTGTTAATATGTTCTCTTACCTTCTCATGTATATCCTTAATGTGTTCTGCAAAATATTTGACTTCAAAACTTATTTTCTTCTCTTAGTCCATCTTCCTCAATTTTGAAGTTGTTTTGGGGTTACCTCCATACACAATCTAGAATGGTGATCTACCACGCTTCGTATTGACACTGCTGTGTGTAATGCCTCAAGGGTAAGATCACAAGTCCCATCCCTTTGGGCTTGCCCCACCAAACATCTCTGTGAGGGTTACCTGCACTTGCTAACAACCTCTCGCTCAGCCCCATCTCAGATGTGGATGGTGTGCGAATCAACTTCCCAACTCACTTTCTCCCAAGGTCCTCCAAAAGTACCCCACACCCAGGCCAATGTGATCCTAAACACACACTCTTGGTAGACCATGTAGCCTCACCACCCTTTGCATTGAATAATAAGTCACAATGTGGATCGTGATCAAGGGTTTTCTCAAAAATGGAAATGAAATGTGCCATCTTCAAAACCTATCAACCACCAATACACAAAGATTGAATCATTCCTCAGGTCCTTGGCAAACCAAGAACAAAGTCCAGAGTATCCTCCCATGGCCTCCGTATAGGTAAGGGCTGATATAAGCCTCAGATGGCTCACCTTTAGGCCATCCTGACATGCATTCCTACAGCTTTGTACAAACTTCTTCTACATCCCGGTGGACAACTGAGAGGCCAATAATGCTCATCATAATGGCAATGGTCTTTATTCACCAAAATGTCCTACCCAATCCCTCCACTATAAGCTTCTCCTTTTATCGTTCCTCCCTCATGAACCTCTGATACACAATTGATTCTAACACATGCTATCCTGATGTGAACAATTTTGTCCCTGGCCCTAATCGCATAGTCTTTGCAAGCTTTCCAGTTTCTACAAAATTAGGATCTTCCACGCATTTTAAGTTCATTGAACCCAACCATTTCAATCTACATCTTTGTCATCAATGCATGCCTCCTACTTAAGGCATCTACAACCCTATTTGACTTCCCACTCCTATGTTTCAAAACAAAGGTATAACTCTGCAAAAACTCTACCTATTTCATATGCCTCTGATTTAATTTTCCCATCTTCATTTAGGTAATCAGCAAGGCTGATGATCATGATATAGAACAAATTCTTCGCAATAAATAATGTCTCCATTTTGCACGTTGAACTATTGCATAAAAATTTTGATCATATAGAATACTTTGGCATTCATTTTAACTTTCAAAATAGGCAATGGGCTTACCTTCTTGGCTCAAATAACACCGCCCAATGGCACAACCACTAGCATCACAATCCACCAAACACCTTGTTGAAATCGTATTAGAATAGGTTGCTCACCTTCGCTTCAATGGCCTTCAAACTTTTTGCCGCTCCTGTGCTCCACTTGAATTTCTTTTTCTATCCCTCTCATTGTTTGCTACCAAAAGGTCCACAAATACTGCCTGAAGTTTCATGAACTTCTATAAAATCCAGCTAAACTACAGGAAAGATCTCTACCTTGGCATCGCCTTGTAGGCCATTCCTAATAGCCTTCACCTTCTCTCTGGTCCATCTTGAGACTCCTACTCAAGACAACAAACCCTAAGTACACCTTAACCCCTTCACAAAACCCATCTCTTCCAGATTAATCAACAATTTCTCTAACTTCTCAAAGGCTCTTCGAATATGCATCAGATGCTCATCCAACATCTTACTGAAAATCAAAATATCATCTAAATACATAATAACAAAACATCCAAGAAATTATTTTAGTACCTCATTCATGAGTCTCATGAATGTGCTCGGCGCATTGGTTAGCCCAAAAGGCATGACTAACCACTTGTACAGGCCCTCTTTTGTCTTGAAGGTAGTCTTCCATTCATCTCCCTCTCGAATCTGAATTTGGTTATATCCACTCTTCAGATCAATCTTTGTGAAGTACTAAGCTCCACTCAAACAATCCATCAGGTCATCCATCCTTGGCAGGGGAAATCTGTACTTGATTTCTATCTTGTTTATGGCTTGGGAGTCTCTACACATCCTCCACTCCCCATCCTTCTTTGGTGCTAATACTGCAGGTACTACACATGGACTCAAACTCTCCTGTATCAAACCCTTTCTCAACAACTCTTGAACTTGTCTGTTCAACTCATCATTTTCTACTGGAGTCATTCTATGAGCTACCTTATTTGGTAAACTAGCTCCAGGAATCAAGTCAATCTGATGACTGATCTTCCTTATTAGTGGTAAACCCTCAGGTACATTATCAAAAACAATATCTTGAAACTCATTCAACATCCCAAAAAATTCTTCTGGAACCTTCTCACTATCCTCCTTACTGACTCTAGGAATCAATGCATAACACACACGCTCATGCTTCATACCTTCCAAAAAATTTCTTCCATCTACATAACAAATTCTAGCACTAATACATACCTTTTCTTCGAGGTTTCAACTTGTAATGAACCCCATCCTTTGTCAAAGAATAAATGTTTGCATGGCCATCATGTATAGCTCACCTCTCAAACTGCCACGGCCTCCCCAACAACATGTGACATGCATCCATGGGGATGATATCACAGATTACCTCATCATGGTAGCTCCAGATCTTGAACTTTACTAGGCCTTTGCTCATTGACCAAAACTTTATGGTCTTTCTGCAACCAGGCAATCCGATACGGATGCGGGTGCCTTTCCCTCTTTAGCTTCAACTTTGTGACCATCTCCTCTGACACCAAATTATCAGTGCTCCCACCGTCAATAATTACATCACAACATTTTCCTTCACACTTGCACCTTGTGCGAAATAGATTCTTCCTCTGTTCTGGCTCCTTTTCCTTAGTCATCAGGGCCCTCCTAATCACTAGGGCTTCTCTACTTTCAGCATCATCTGAATGTTCAGATTGGGCCTCCTTATCTGCATGCGTAACCCTTCCACAACCTTCTGGCCTTTTTTATGCCCTTCCTTGGTGTTGTGGACATTCATAGGCTCGATGCCCTCCTTCACCACACTAGAAACACGTTCCTCTGAAACCACCTCTTCCAAATCCTTGTCCATATCCCCCTCATCCTCTACCTCTTTGAACACCACTATTTTGATCACGAGGGTGGTAGAAGTTATCATTCCTTTGGCTTCGGCTGGTACCCACATTTTCACTTTTCTTTTCATCATCATTTCAGCTTCCTGAAGGTCTTCCATTGCCCCTTCTGCTTTGACCTCCTTGTCCTTTTTGCTTGCCATCAAATCTTTTGTTTAGCTTCTCCTCCACCTTTAGAGAAAACTGATACACATCCTCAATGGTGGTCATTCTGACTAGGCTTAACTCCTCCTGAATGCTTGGTCGTAACCCATTAAGATATCGGGCTACCTTCTCCTTATTGGCTTCTGTGTGACCCGTTCTGATGATTATCTTGTGAAATATTATTATATTCTTTCGGATCTGCTTCCTTGCTTCCAACCCTTGCAATTTCTTCAGATCTAACTCATAGTCCACTAGTATGAACTACTTCTTCAGTTTCTCTACCATGCGATCCCATCTGGTGATCTTGACTTTTCCTCTTCGATTTCTTTCCAACTAGACCTCTTTCCACCAAATACTGGCATGGCCCTTCAGCTTCATTTTTGCAAACTTAACTCAATCTGGGTCCTCTATTTCCTCATACTCAAAATATTCTTCTAGCTCGTTGATCCAATTGATCAACTCTTCCAGGTTCAGACTTCTAGAATAACTGGGGATTTCTGCTCTGGGTCTTTTCCCAATCTTTGAAATGGCTCTTATTAGCCGCATTTGGTCCTGATCAATTACTTCTTCTTTCTCTTCTACATCTAAACCTTCTTCCTCTCCTTCATCCTCATTTTCCTCCCTCAAGTTTAACCCTCTTCTCAATTGCTCTTGTAATGCATCAATCTGTCTCTGGAGGGCTGCTAGTGCATCTCTTCCATCAACATCTCTGCCGCCTTGACCACCTCTGGCACCACCACACCTACCAAGCATCACTCTTGGAGGAATCTTTCTTGACCTCGACCCACAACCACGGTCCTGGTGCAAACTGCCTCACGATCGGCAATCTGTCCACATGCTCAAGAAAACCCGCTCTAATACCACTTAATGAGGGCACAACCTGAGACACATAAAATAACCCACAAATAAGAGAATAATTTTATTATTCAGAAAATGAAACTTCTTACATGCAGAGGATCTCAATCCCCAAGTTCTACAACACATGTAAGTTACAAATAGCTACAAAATAACCCTTTCGCAATATGTGAGCTTGTCCCCAAAAAGTTGCCCAAAAATTAGAAAACCTGCCCATAAATAGAGCTCATCAATAGTTTGGAGCCAAAACAACATTGAAATTGAGTTTAGGGGGTTTGGCGCCGAAAATTTACAACATGAGTTCAAATTTCAAAAGAGCATTTGCAATGGTATCTTCTAAAAAGTGCACCAACTTCCCATGGCCATAACTTTTGATCCAGGATTCCAATTCATGAACCGTTTGAACCGTTGGAAAGGTCTCGAAGTCAAGAATGCACTAGAAATCCGCTACACCAATTTTGGCAAGTTTCGGGGCCGATCCAGAAGCTCTAAGTGCCTCAAATCCCACTCAAAAGATTTTTAGGTGTAAATCTAGGAAACTAAAACTGTAATATCTTTCAACCCAAGAACAGAAAATAAAAACCGTAAATTAGGAATTTCATTATGACGAAATGGGTATCCAAAAATGTAAAAACATCTCAAAACTGAGAAACTTGAAATTTAACTATTTTTGGGTGATGCAAGATTGCCCTTACACCACTGGATGCTCCTGCATCAAAGAGGGTCTGTAATTACATTATATGGACTTACATAAAAGGAATTCCTCTTTATGATACTTTCTTCAATGTTCATTATAGCTTTCCATTCCTTCTTTTTGGTCATGACAACCTCATCACTTGTCAAATTTCTTAACACATCATCTCTGTAAAAGAACTCATGGCGTATCACTTTAATTTTTTATCTCTTCTTCTTCCTCCCACAAATCCTTTCAAATCAAAATTCCTAATCTCATTAATAGTAATTCTAAGGTTATTCACCATGATTCCAAACCTTTCATACCCCTCAGGGGAAGTAACCTTGAAATAGGAAAAAGTGCATTGGGGATGCACCATAGTGCCCTTCCTGGGCTTCCTGTAACATCTCATAATCCATAACATCAATTTTCCACATGAGTTCCATAAAGGCCAATATGTCTGAGACATACATGGGAAAACAATGTGGGGCCACTTTAGCTCCATAAGCTCTAATCGAAGTATATTTTGAATGAAGAAACCAATCTGGCCAATTATGTGTTGCTCTAGATGTTGGTGTATCTTTTGGGTGCATGATATTTATGATTTTTGGAGAAATTCTATGAATAGGAGCTACACCCAATGCTTCTAAGATACCATATCTTATAACATTAGCAAACAAGATATAATTGGAATTGTAATAGTCCTAATCCCAAATGTATGTCCACATTTGTACTGGTAAAACATTATTTTCGTTGTCCCTAAGTCTCAAATCTAACTTCCTTTTCCATTCATAATCACCCTCCCATAAGAGAATATGCATTAGTAGATAATAATGAGGGAAATGTAAAGGGAGCACTTCCTTCTTCAAATTGCTGAAATCCCCATGCATCCAATCAGCAACATAGTTGGCATAATCAAAACCAGTGTTCTGATTATGACCCTATATATCTGCCACCATCACCAATAAATCAGGGGCTATGCTTACCTCAAAATATTGAGCCAACACTTGATTCAAGTAATAATAAGTCTTTTTTAAATAATCCACAAACTCTTCACACTCAAAAGGCTCAACATCCTTAGTAGTGAATTTCTCCTTGCTCTTTCTATGCTAAGCAAGTTGTCTCTCTCTATATGCAAATTTGTTTTTCTCATATTCAACATATAGCTTAGCACGCCTAAACTTTATAGTATAAATTGGATTTAACCCAAATACTTCCATCATCTTGTCCTTTGTCACTTCTAAGATCACATCACCATTTTCACTCCTAATTTTTCTGTTAATGGGATTATAGTGCCTAGCCAATTCCATCATCAAGTCCACCTCTACAAACACATTTAGTACTACTATCTTCCCAAGGTTTAACCCCCATAAGTAACATGTAGGTGTAGTAGAATACTGGCTATTAAAAGCATACCAAAACAATTGATACCCACTCTGAGGTTGGGGCTTTTCACCAATTTCACCAACACTATCAATTAACCTAGCAGTCATGACAACTTGACTTGTAGGTCTTTTCCCAATTCGTGACCCTCCATCCTTTATGCCTCTAGAGGCCTCTTGCATAAAATTTTAGGTTTCCTTATTTGCACTTCTGGACCTAGTAAATGATGTAGGAGTACTTGGTGAAGGGTTAGATACTCTAGGTGGTTTTGAATTAACCTCAACTGACACATCATGATTTTTAATTCGTTTAACCTTCTTTTGATTTGGTTTCCTCTCTAGGCTAATACTAGATTCACTAGGCTCCAGATCACTCATGTTTTCAATGTAGGAGAACTAGGGTTTATAATTTCTTACAATAAAAAAAAACCCTTCACAAGTATGAGAAGAAAAGGAACTACTTATTGAATAGAACAATCTACCCAAAATTTACCCAACACTTATTACCAAATTGAAGCTATCAATAATGGACAAGAAGACAATCCTCCTAATTTCCTATTAAATTTCTAAGTTATTTCACCTCAATACTTCGACTAGAAAGAGATATATAGTTGGCTCACCCCAACGAATGCTATGCCTCACTTGTTACTTGAAGTTTCTGGAGCTTCCTACACAATTTCCTTAGCTTTTGGTATCTTTTATGCTTGCGAGAAAATCCAAGTGCATGACCAATTAGGTATCTACTTTATTTTATGGCCAAGGGATAGGCATGCCACCATTAATGCTTGATAGTAAGTTCACACAAGTGAACTAACAATTAGTTGTTCACATTTAAATGTTGATCATTGATTACTCTGTTTTACATCTATATTAATGGTTATCAATTCACCTCACTACTTTCTTTCTTGCTTTATACGATGTCCTCAAGATTCTACCACATTGCCTCCTCATGCAATAGTTGTCACTTATCACTGATATACCTCATCCATGACTAGCTCCATCAGTTATTCAAGTATTTCATGCAATGAAATATCAACCCTTGGATATATGAACCATCCTTTAATCACATTCATTTCCCATCATACATCGCTAATTAAAACTTCGCACCTTGAATCCTATTAGCAACAAGAGATATAGTGAAGAGATCATATTAGGACACGTGCACCTGCATGAAAATAAACAGTACAAAAGACATTGTAGATAAGATTTATTCATATTTGTGAAAGAAAATTTAAATAGAGAACTCCATCAATCATCACTACTTTGGAACTTAAGCTTTGGAATGGATCCACGATGAGCAATAAAAAACATTAGGCCATCACTCATCACTAATTGTCCTCATATGGTTTGCAAGCAATTAGCGATGAGAGATCTTCATAGTAACATTATGTATTGTGTATCGCTAATATAGATCTTAGCACATAAAACATATATGTGATACGCGATGCAAGAGAAACCCATCCTATTGCTCATCGCTAATTGAAATTTATCATTTCACAACATATCCACGAAGAGCAAAGAAAATAAGAACATAAGGCTGAAGGGAATCACTTATCACTCTTACAATACTCAAGGCTCAAAAGCCATTAGTGATAAGTGATCTCTCAACAATACAAGGAACATCACTCATCACGCATTGAAATTAAGAGCTTCAACAACTACTTAGGATGATCGAAAACAAAGAAATACCACTCATTGCTTGTCACCAATTTGGAACATACACTTCTAAAGTAATCAGCGATGAGAGATAAAAAGAGATGGTCATCGGGACTTAAGTGAAAAAATTTAAGCACATGCTCGTAAGTTGCTCTAATGAAGGGGAACCTCTAGGATGATATGATAGAAATGGCTCAAAGACTCTCAATTCACAAAATGCAAAGGATGTAAAGGCCAGAAAGTCCCTTTATTTAACCTTATAAAAACTAAGATACTCAGACCTAGGAATAGGAGACCGATTACTCGATGATAGTGAATGGCATAAGATGTTTTAAGTGACCAACAATGGGTAAATAGGAAGTCAACAGTGAAATAGAATCCCTCAATTGTGAAGAGAAAATAAAATCTAACCCCATAGGTATTAGCCAAAATGTGACAAGGCTTTGAGATTGAACATCAAAAATTTTCAGGTTCCATCATCCCCCATGTGAGGAAATATAAAAAGACATGAAACAAGATAGAAAAACATAATATAAGATGTGAAAAGAGAGGGAAAAAATAGGAAACTCACAATGGCTCAATCAACATGGAAAAATCAAAAGGATACATAATATAATACTTTGAGAAGAAGCATAAAAAATATGGCATAAGAAAAGATGCCAACATCCAAATTAAAAATTAAAGATTTTTTTTTCAACATGATTACAGTGGTTTCCAAGCACACGTTACTTTACATCATCACAAAACTACGAGAAAAAATAACACAATACATATATAAGCCAACAAAGGAATTGCACGATAATTTATTATTAAGAACACTACATCACATGTGGATGGGCATTCTACTAGAAAAAAAAATTGGTGGATATTGGATATATCATAATTGGGATGAGGATATTTATTAGGGAAGATACTTCCTAAAGTGTTGGTTCATATTTTTGAGTATTTAAACCTTATTTTTGGCACTTCTATTCATACATTACACTAAAAATATAGATTGACAAGGATACCACTTGCTGAAAATAAAATATGAACCAACAATATGAGTATCTATGTAATAGTTTCATTTACGTCAATGAGGTGTATAAAGAAGAATATCATATTATTTAAGGTAATATTATAGAATAAAATAAAATATACATACATTCACACATCATTCATACACTTTAGGATATATTCAAGTCTCTATTATCTTCTTAATTTTCTAATTACATACTCTTTGAATATGACCTAATTCATTCTATTACAATATTGCAACTTATCAGTACATTACATTCTCTCTTATATGTGGTACATCTATATAGCTATCCTTTCCAAGTATAGGAACATGTTCTTAGGCCTATTCTTTTTTTAATCTATATCCAAGTTTAAATGCATATGAAAACATATTATTACATTATAATGTTATTTTTAGTTCTCATAATGGATAATATTGTATCTTACATATGGAGAATGATTATGTATGATTCCAACCTTTGGTGCCCTTTGAGGATATTTTTTTGGTTTTTCAACCTAAAGGGAATATATTAGCTATCCTTGTGGGTTTTCAACTACATGTATCGGGAATCCCAAAGTTTTTTTTTCTCTCTATCAATGCCATCCCTATTGGTGATTCAATATGAACTTCCAATGATTCATTGCAACAAGTATCTTATTGTATTCCTAATTGGGATTCCTATTTATCAAACATTGCATCCTTGTTTGTGGAGTCTCACATTTTATATTTGGAGGACACACTTGAGGGGTTATCTCTCCTCATTGATGACAACCATTGCACAACTATTGTCAAACTATTTTGGTCTTTAGATCATGTTCAACATGAGTTTACGCATAGTCCTAATTTTTCACCTTCTTCTTTGATTGGTCATGTACTTGACTTGATAGTGGCATCTTCATCTTTAGTGGAAAAGGAGACACTCGAGTAGTTTTCAGAGACATCATCATCATACATATTCATGTTTCTTTCTTTCAATTCCTATCTAGAATGGGAAGCATTCCTACATTTGTACTTGGTTTTGTTTCTTCCAAAAGGGAGACAAGTTGTTTGTTGACATTGAATCATGTTTTTTCTTCAAGCACTTACCATTTTTGTAGGTGATTACACATTATGGGGGGATACATAGTCTCTCTCTCTTTCCCTCTTATGGGGGGTTATTGATTTTAATATATCTATGTGATGGATGGTGTACTTGGGGGGTATCATGGAGTCCTCCATCCTTCCTCACTTGATTGTTCTTTTCTCTCTTTAGGAGAGGTGTTTTGTCCCACTAGGTTTTCTCCTTTTCTCCATAAATGTGAGAAATTTCATTTGCATTTGTACATGACTACCTGAAATTTCCTTGTAGCTAGGACCCATCTTTGCATCATTTACATAATAATCTTCTCCCTAAGTTGCACTTAAGGGGGGGGTGTTGGTATGAATATAAATTCTTGTACCTAGTAATTTATCTTGCTAGGGACTTAGGGGACTTATTCACATGTTAATTTTACTTAGGATATAAGATTCTTTCTAGAAGTCTTAGTTTTAATTTCCAGAACTTGTCTAACTTTTATGCATGATTCCTAGGTAGTTAGTTTGTTAGTTGTCACATGTCATAGGATTAAGACACATGTCACAATCATGTCCGATCCTATTCCTTATCTTTCCTATATAAGGAAGTTCATTGTACACATATGTAATGTACTTCATACCTCATCATCATTTTGATAGGTCTTAATATCAAGCAAGCACATATTATTCCATACTCTCTTGTAGAAGGTTTTCACTATTTTGCAAGTGGTCTTGGGTATTGAGCTAATCTTTAGCTCCTACAGTGATTGCATTAAATCACATATTATCCTCAAAGCATGGATGATATATTTTCTAACTCCATAGAATAATCTATGAGTCAGTTGGGTACATCTAATAATTATCTTCTTATACTAGCTCCATATACTAAGTTCCCTACCATACAAGTTAAAGTTTAAAATTTCTTGCAAACTTATTAAAAAATATCATTGAAATTTTTTCTTACATTTCATCTTAAGCTATGTTTGCATGTTATTCCATTGAATGGTGGATTTTAGATGGTGTCACAACTATATTGTAATATCCACATAGTCATTCTCTACAACATGTAAAAAATAAGGATCACTGGATATGTGCAGGATCATGATAGGCCAAAAAGTGGCAATATGATAGATATGTGGCTGATGATTATTTTTTTACCCAAAATTGATGAAACGAAAAGGGTTTTTAAAGGAGATTCTTAGCTTTCCACCAATATAAATTATGCTTTACTTTGAATTTAATAAGTAATTACTATTTATTTTCTATTCAAATTACGACTAAAGCCCTAATTGATAGGCTGATTGGAAAACACCTATAGCTTCCAAATGGTATCACATTTTTTGAATCGAAAGCATGTGTCACATTCTATGATTTGCATAATATAGGATTAAAAAAATAAAAATTGAATTTCATGAAGTTTTGACCAAGTTAAAGATTGTGGTCAGACTTATACAAGTTTTATATTTTTTAAAAAGTTGTAATAAAAATCATAGTGAAATTGCATAGGAAAAGTTACAAAAAAATATGCATCACATCGGGGCATAGGTCACTCTACTTATATCTAAAATATTATAAAAAATATTATCATTTATTGTGATTAGGGTGGTCAGACAGACACCTACTTGTTTTCTTGAAATTTAAAATTACCACTACATTTGAAATTTCAAATTTTCAACAAATAGATTTTTAGTTTTTAAGAAACAAACATAGTAGTTTAGAAAATACATTCAATTTTCTATAGATTCTATTCTTACATATTTTTGAAATAATATAGATAACTTATTCAAATTTTTATGTCAAGTTTCCTAATTCTGATTTTTCTAAATTTTTTGCCACTTAAGGGCCTGTTTTTTCCATGATGATCCTACACATACCCCACTATTTCACCATTTTTTAGCATCAAAAATTATATTTTTCATTTTTGGTTATCCTAGGTTAAATATGACATGTAACTATTTCATTTGAGTAATTATTATTAATCATTCCTCTTCAACTTGGTGAAGTTTGATGTATAGATTCTTAACTTTAAGCCTCTATGATCCATTCGGGACATTCATCATATTGTAGGAGTTTCAAGCTTGACTAAATTGGGCCTCATAATTATATAATTGAGATTTTAAGGATTTTTCAAAGTAGTTCAACTCAAACAATATATCTATAGGGTTTTTTAGTTATAATTATAAGTATTCTCCATGTTTTTTATCCCTTGTTAACTCCTACAAGCCTTGAGACCACTTCAAAAAAAATTGTAATCTTTCTAATTTTTTAAGGACTTTTTGTTTATGCTTTATTCTTCTCCAATATTCAAATTCAATCGATAAACTATTATCTACTTATTATTTCTCCTTTAGTGTCTAAGTATGATTCCACACAACTATTTGTGATCATTTTTGTTGAATACTATCCAATATTTTCTTCATGATTCCCTTGGTATTTGTACATCTATCCAATAGAACATTTTCAGAGTACTACTTTGAATTTAGATGTATTTTAAGATATAAATCAAATCTTATACAATTTTTTCAATGAAATTATACCTAATTTAAATCTAAAGTTTGAATGATTCCGCTTTTTCTATTTGATTTTATTAATCAATTCTTCCAAAATTTTTTACTAGTTCTAGTATTAAATAAAGCTTGTGTAGATGAAATAAAGTGTTTAAACAATGATAACGTAATTTTCATTGTAGTAGCTATAGGATAACTATTTTCCACTTCTAAATTTTTTCCATTAGTAAAATATGATCTATAAAAATCTTGAGAATTCATTAGATCCTCTTCTTTCTCCTTTTATTTTCTAATTCTAGTCTTGGTTGCACTAATGGTTTCTCTTTTTTTGTTTTGTTTTGTGCCATTTACTATACTTTTTTCTATTCTTCATTTTCCTTTTACTCTTCCATATCCTCTTCTTGCTTATGTGTTTTATTGTACTATACTAATTTTCTCTTAGATTTTAGTTTTAACCTCCTCCTTATTTATATACCCCTACATCCAACCTCCTTTCTCCATGACTCATCCATAAAATTTATTTTGTAGATTCCTTAGTAGGATATTTAGATGGTTTCTCTCCTCTTTTTCCCCTTTTTATTAAACTCTATTTTTTCTCTCTTCCATAGTATCGCAGTAGTTTTTGCATAATATCGACTCCCCTAAGATTTTCCTTATCTTAAAATATTTGATATCAAATATTGGTAAATGTCGTGGTGGTTCTAAGATTAATATAGTTGGCTGTATTTTTGTCTTGTGTTTAGTTTTATCCATTTAAGATGGTGAATCTATGATCTTAGTGAAATGGTGATGCAGAGGTGGTGGAGACCCAGGAAACAAATTGACACAACTCTCAAATATGCCACTTGACATCAATCCCCAAACCTAGCAGGGGGAAACTCAACTACCAACACAATCGATTACACAAAGAGACCCTATCTCAACATATTTTAGGCATCTACTCAGACCCAATACAATAGGCCAACACCCAGTTTCACTAGACTGCCCTGCTCAAAAGGCTACAAGAACTAGCCCTCTTTTCCAAACAAAGTATCCTCATATCCTCTTGTTTCTACAAAAACTCTTTGGAAAGAGTTATGTTATGATGCAAAACCACCAATTCACTCTTCAAAACTTAGACAACTGACCTCTAGACTGTAAGTTCACCAAACCCTCCTTTTACATGTAAAAGCCTAAGGTTTTCAACATTTCACCCTCACAAGGACTTCCAAGCCCAACCAAAAAGAAAACTACTTGTTTAGGGTATACATAAGCATTTCACACCATTCCCAAGTCATTTCCATCAATGCCTCACAAAAACCACCCTTGAACCCACCATTTTTTTATATAAAATCACTGTTACTAGCCCTTAGAACACTACTCCATGACAAAACAATGACTCCACAACCTACCCAACCATTTGAACACACAAAAAAACATTAAATATGTCATCCCACTAAAACACAAAGTTTTACAGTAGGTGGGATGACTGATTTTTCATTTTCTTCCTCAAACTGTGCTTTCACTGCCCCAACAAACAGTTTTTAGAAAAAATAAGAATTTTTTCTTAAAACCCGATGGAAAACACTCAAATTTGTTCCAAATGAGACTTAACACATGATTCTATGCAAATACAAGAATTCTAATTCATCACCTTGACTGTACAGGTCGTACAAAAGAGAAGAAGTTTTGTAAATTTGGAAAAACTATGATGTAGCAGCAAAATGCACATTGTTTCTCTTATGAAATCCTTCAAAAATCATTGAAAAACTTTGGTTCAAGCCTTTTATGGCTTTAAATACATTTTTTCATCAACATCCAACTGCCTAACTCCTTTTAACTATCTTTTAAAATCCTAACTCCTAATTACCCCTAAAACTGTGTTTTGACAACTTAATTGTGGACTTAATAGCATTATTGTGAAACCATTGACATTTAGGCCTTTATGAATCCCAATAACCTTGAATTCAATCCCATGACACCAAAAAGACCTCACTCTTGCCCACTTACCTGTAAATTCTAATGTTTTTTCCTCCAAGCCTTATAATTTCAAATTTTATACATGAGTGCACTTGTACACATTTGACCATCAAAACACCAAAACCCCTAAATACATGAAAGAGTGGTCTTTTTAGACCTTATTTTCAATACCTACTAAGCTAAATCACTTGAAACTTCAAGATATACCTAAAGTACCTCAAGACAGACTGCTACCAAAATGAACTTTGTAACATGGTTGTAGGTGCCCCTGCACCATACAACCCCCCTAAAAGAAAATCAAGTCCCATGAGTTGGCCTTGATTCCACTGTATCCATGCTTCATGAAGGTTCCATTGATTCATCAGCCCATTCCACTAGTTCATGTACATGGGACCATATAATTTGTAAAATGAAACCTCCATCATTTTTTCAATGTGCATATAAGCATTTGACCTTGCTT
The DNA here is from genome assembly GCA_007258455.2 of Sequoia sempervirens. Taxonomy (NCBI): domain Eukaryota; kingdom Viridiplantae; phylum Streptophyta; class Pinopsida; order Cupressales; family Cupressaceae; genus Sequoia; species Sequoia sempervirens. The sequence continues at coordinate 189,669,926 of VDFB02000015.1, read as the reverse complement.
TTGATCCTCGGACAACCAGTCAGCTTTTCGCCATTTCTCTTCTCAGCATTGGATTGTCTGTGATTACCTTGTACCTATTACAAACAAGTGTTAGCAATTCCTTGATTTGTCTTTTTTTTCTTTGTCACCTTCATGCTTGTAACTCTCTCCTTTCTACCGTCTTTCCTATCCTTTACTCACTACTCCTCTACGCTTTCCTGCTGTCAAAATCCAGAGTTGTTTTGTTCCAGCGTACCTACAAAAAAAAAAAATTCTCCACCTCTACTCTCAACTTCTGAGGGGCATTCAATCTTGCCCTATCATCTGCTTGTCCTTCATGTTCTTTTCCATCGTTCTTTACCCTACATTTTTCCTTTAGATATGATTAACTCTTTTGCATTGGTCTTCAAAAAAGCACTAGGATCTACCATGTTGCTTTCTTTCACAACTAACTATAAGGCTCTTTCATCCCACACATGATTATTTTCCTTACCTTTCTCATCCCTATCCAAAGGAGTCAAAACAAACTTTTGTCTATCTTTCATGATTGTGTGTTGTTTTGCTTTCCATCATAAGATGGCACTCTATCATATTTCATGTCCTTCCAAGGGTAATGTGACAACAATCCATTGGAAAAATATCACAAGAACACTATCCTTATACTCACCTATTTGAGAAAATCTACCATTCTTAACCAAAGAGACCTTGCAAGGAGAAATCATGAGGGATTCTTTTCAAATTGAGTTTATTTAGCATTTCACAAGAAGCCATGTTTTCAGTTGAACTTGATTCCACTACCATCCTACATACCTTACCTTGTACTTTGCAATTGATTCTGAAGAGTGCTTTCCTTTGTAGGGGTTCTTCAGGAATTGTCACCTTGGGAAATTTTCTTCTAATCATCAAACTCTCTCCAACTTCTGATGTGAGATTAATGATAGGTGAAGTCACACTCTCTTCATCTTCATGCACTAGTTGATTCCTCCTTTCTCCTCCATAAGAGCTTGAACATTTCCTTTTAGGACACTTGAAGGATGGATGTCCAGGTTGGTTGCAAGTGTAGCATCTTCCTGAAAATGCATTGTTGGAATTCCTTCCTCCTCCAAATTTTCCTCTTGTGCCTCTCCATCCACCTCTGAAATCAGATTGCTCCTGTTCCTTCTTGTCATCCCCTTGACTCTCATTTTTTTCCTTTGAATTAGGATTGAATCCTCTTCCTCTAGAAGTGTTGCATCTTCCTCTTGCTGCCTTCTCTTGTCTCCTCTTTAACTTTTCTTCTACTCTCATTTCCATTTGAAAGCATTGTTCAACTGATTTAGGCTCTAAAATGTTGATCTCATCCTGGATGTTGTACCTCAAGCCATTCAAGTACCTAGCAACCATTTCATCTTCATCTTCTTCATGCTTAGTTCTTATGCTCAAATTATAAAATTCTTCAGTATATGATTGCACATCCAAATATTTTTCTCTAAGATTTTGCAACTTTTAAAGCAATTGAACATTGTAATCACAAGGGAGAAATTTACCTTTCATTTTAGCCTTCATCCTTTCCCATGAAGTGATATTTCTCTTTCCTTGTCTCCCTTTCCTCTTGCACAAAATTCCACCATACCAAAGCATGTCCCTTTAGTCTTGTTTCAGCCCTCTTCACCTTAAGTCCTTCATCAACATCTTCACTATCAAAGTAGTTTTCCATAGCCCCAATCAAATCCAGGAGCTCTTCACTATCAAGTTTTCCTCCATACATAGGAACATCTATTTTTCCATGTCCCTCCTTCTTCACAGCCTTAAAAAGCTTCATTGTTCTTGCATCATCAATATCCATCTCCTCTTCTTCACTAGAAGTCTCTTCTTCAGAATCACTTTCATCTTCTCCTCCTTTTTGCTTTGCTTCCCATGCAACCATCTTCTTCTGCAAGGCCTCTAATTGTTTATCCTGTTCATCCATTCTTCTTGCAACAACACTCCCCTTAGGAGGAATCCTCTTAATCCTATCTCTTCACTAACTTGCAAAACCAATCAATCAATAACACAAGATCTACTACCTTGCTCTGATACCACTATGATGCAGAGGTGGTGGAGACCCATGAAACAAATTGACACAACTTCTCTCAAATATGCCACTTTGACATCAATCCCCAAACAAACAACATGGCAACTCAACTACCCAACACAATCTGATTACATAGACCTATCTCAACATCTTTAAGGGCATCTACTCAGACCCAATACAATATTCCAATCAGATTCTTCAAGGTTCATTAGGTCAACACCTAGTTTCACTAGATTGCCCTACTCAAAAGGCTACAAGAACTAGCCCTCTTTTCCAAAAAAAATATCCTCAGATCCTCTTGTTTCTACAAAAAATCTTTGGACAAAGTTGTGTTATGATGCAAAACCACCAATTCACTCTTCAAAACTTAGACAACTGACCTCTAGACTATAAGTTCACCAAACCCTCCTTTTACATGTAAAATCCTAGGGTTTTAAGCATTTCACCCTCACAAGGACTTCCAAGCCCAACTAAAACATCAAACTACTTTTTTGGGGTCTACAAAAGCATTTCACACCATTCCCAAGTTGTTTCCATCAACGGCTCACAAAAACCACCCTTGAACCCACCATTTTTCATATAAAATCATTGTTACCAGCCCTTAGAACACTACTCCATGACAAAACCATGACTCCACTGCCTGCCCAACCATTTGAACACACAATCAAACATTAAATATGTCATCCCACTGAAACATAGAGTTTTATAGTAGGTGGGATGACTGGTTTTTCATTTTTTTCCTCAAACTGTGCTTTCACTGCTCCAACAGACAGTTTTTAGAAAAAATGAGATTTTTTTCCCAAAACAAGATGGAAAACACTCAAATTTGTTCCAAATGAGACTTAACACATGCTTCTATACAAATACAAAAATTATAATTCATCACCTTGACTGTACGGGCTATATAGAAGAGAAGAAGTTCTGGAAATTAGGAAAAACTATGATGTAGCAGCAAAATGCACGTTGTTACTGAGTGTGAGAAAATTGGATCAAATCGTAATTAAAATCAACACATGTTAATAAAACATTAAATCGAAAAGCTGAAAGAAAGAAAACAAAATGTGGAAACTGTAACAACAGCCTTTCGAAATCGTTTTATCCTCCTCTATCTTCACCGTTTTGTTGCTTTGAAATGGCTCTCAGATCAGCAGATAGAGCTCAACAAAATGACAGCATGAAGAACGAGATTTAGAATGCATAATATGCAACATCTATGCTAACATGAAAATGGGAATGTGATGTTGAAAATGATATGAGTGCATAAAGCTGATTGCATGAATGTGAGTATGCATATGTAAGTGCAGGCATATGAACGTGGGTGATTAACCAAGGCTTGGATTTGCACGTGCTTTTATAGAGTTTTCGAATGAGTTTGATTGGTTGAATCGATCGACGGTCCGGATTAAGCTTGTTTCGAATGGACGGCGAGAGATTTTCGAAAGTGGACAGAAGAATGGAAGGTTTCCTTTCTCTTTATTGAGTTCGAAGGGAAAATTCCATTTTGAAGGATAAGATACGAATTTAGAAGGGCGAGTTAGCATGAGTTAGAATTTTGGGAAGGTGAGTTAATAATGAATTAAATTTAAATTTATTTAATTAGGAGTGAAGATGGAAATGGAAACCCACATAATTAAATAATTCATATTTAATTATGTTTAAAAATGAAATTAGAGTGAGGTGGAAAATATTAAATAACATATTTAATATTTTGAAATTCAAAATGGGATGGAGAATATTCCATTATTTAAATATTCAAAATATTTAAACTTTAGAATAAAATGATAATTAAATATAAATAAATTATACAAATTTATTTAATTTAATTAAGCGGAGGGTAGAAATGTTAGTAATTAAATAAAATTATTTATTTAATTTAAGGTAGAAGAAATAGAAAAATGAACGATATAAATAAATAATTAAATTTATTTATATGTAGATGACATTAGAGGAATTAATTAAATAAATCATATTTAATTAATTAACAAGCTTAATCATGACCATTTTTAGACATATACATTTTGCCCCTCTTTGAAGTGATGTGTAAAACACATTGCTTCAAAGAAAATAAGATTTTTCCCCTGATATGCTTTCGATGTTGCTGCTGATGATGCCCCCTCGGGAGGTAAATCACGGATGATATGAAGTCTGAAAATGTGATAAAGAAGATTGGATAATGATATTCTGCAGAAGAGACAGTGATTTAGCTCCCGATAAATGATGAAAAAGATGCCCCTGTTGATATGATGCCCCTTTTGATGGAAATGGTAAAATGATGATGATGAACTGATAACTTTGCTTCCCGAAAAGAGAAAAACAAAGAGTAAATGACTGATAAAGTGTTTGATAGATTTGCTTTCTGCGATAGAAAACAAATAGTAGATGAATGATTTCCTTTTTGATAAATTTTCTTTCTGCGATAGAAAACAAATAGTGATTGATGGTAGATCAGATTGATATGGTATCGAGCTAGATAAATTTGTGTATTGGTTTGCCTGATAGGATTGATTGGGTGATATGGGTCTGTGATATGATGCACTGGTATGAGTCACTGATATCGGTCACTGATATAGTTCACTTGATATGGGTTACTGATATGGGCCATTGATATGGGTCACTTGAGATGAGTCACTGATATTGGTCACTTTGATATGGGTTGCGATTGCATGCTGTGAGGCATTAATAGATAGAGAGATTTTGATTGAGTTTTTCAAAATCAAGGTGTGTCGGGACCACACAGAGATCTTGGGGCAGGAGATAAGACTTCCATCACAGAGGCCAACCCTATCAGGGGGCTCTAATATTTTTGATGTATCATTATTGATTCATTCACACATCTCGATGTCTATTATGTTTGGAGCATGTACGTTATTTTGGTCATATCTCATGTATCTCTTTGGAATTTTTAGCTTCATTGGACATTGGACATTTGTATTATTTTTGATGAGTAATGATATGCAGCGGTGATGATTTGTGATGATGTGATGTGCATTTATGGTGTGATATGCATTTTTTTTTTCTATGTGTTATGGATGTTGATATGAGTTTTAATGATTTGATGACTACCATGATTTGCAGGATGATTCGATATGATGTTTTTATGATGATGATGATGACTGATGATGTAGACTAATGATGTCATGCAGGTGGATGACTTATGAAAATGATATGAAAATGTATATATGGAGTATTTGTTTTTTGAATGTTCAAATGTAAGATGATAAAGGATGACAAATGAATTTGCAAAATGAAAAGATATGGAAAATGATAGGATGATTAACGATACGATATGAATGTAAATGTTCTATAATGATGATTAAGTGAAATGATAAAATGAAATGCAATGATAATGACATGTATGAAAATGATAAGTGATATGAAATGAACTGCATGGTAAGATATGATAACGAAAATGATAATGAATGAAATAATAGTGAATGTATAAAAGGAACATGAAATGAATATGAAAATGATAGTGTTAATGAGATGAAGATGATAGAGAAACTAAATGATATGCAAATGAATGATAAATGATAAATGATAATGCAGGTGAAAGGTGATGATGAAACAAATGTTCAAATGTCCTCCATAAGCAGTCCAAAGAGACATGACATCCATTGATGTGATTATTATCCTTTCAAAACTCGGGTGCAAATCCACTATGCAGGTATGTATAAATGATCTAAAATGAAATGCAACTAAATGAAACTAACCATTTTGTTGAGCTTGTTGGTATATTTTCTGGAATCATCATAGAGCGTTTTAAAATGTTGGAAGTATGTACAAGCATCAGAGGGGAAATTAGCACCAATGATGACCTGAGTACAACTTTCATGATTTTTGATATAGCAAGTGAACACAAGCATCTAGGTATAATTGAACCGAGATGACCTGAGCATTTCTTGAGTAAACAGACAAAGACTAACCACTATCTGATGCAAATTTGGAACTATCATCAATGATAAATCATCACGTCTCGTGACATATTTGCAACCGATAAATGATTAACCTCTAGACAACAGACAAAGAAAAAATCATCCTCTTTCCTCGCACTCTAGTTCAATACATCATTGAGTGTGCTCCAGAGAAATGATATCGAAAATTAAACAACCATTATTCAAAAATGGACTACTGTGATTCCAAACATTAATTCAGATTTAGAGATCATCCAGATATGAGTCATGATAAGGTACGCAACTGAAAGCTACTGTGATATGGATCAATGGTTGGTTGTTTTGGTTTGAGTTGGTTGTTTTGTTTTGTGTGATTGGCTTCGATGTCATTGTCTTACCGTTTGAAAGTTGATTGCCCCCAATATGCCCCATGTTTGCCCTAAGTATCGACACAAATTGTTGAAGTGAATAATAATCAAGCCATGATAAGACATTATTGCTCGAGGCAAATGATGATAGCATGGTGCTGGTGTGACCCTAAGATGATGGAAAAGATGCATGAAAAAGAAGGATGAAAATTTAAATGCAGAACATGAACTAATAGATGGAGAGCTTCCAAATAGCGTCTGTTTGCCAGATTTTCACTATTTGTTTTTATTGCATTTTTCTTGTCAATAGATTGCCTGTTTGCCAGGTTTTCACCCTATGACTTTTTTTTACTTTTTTTTTTTTTAGGGACTTTTTGATTTTTTTTATATTTCTTCAGGACTTTTTCTGATTTTTTTTTTTATATTTTGGATTTTGATGTTTTGAGGTGTCAAAATTTGAGTAGCCTTTGTGCTAGATACCAATGACAAGGGGAAAACCAAGTCTAGGTGCAAGGGTGGGTAATGGGATCAGGGATAAAATGCTCATGATAGATGGATGGATGGTAAAGATAAGTCATAGTGAATGAAATGGATGTATGCATCATAGGAGAGAAAGGATGTGATTTCCAAAGACTATGTCACATAGGAACAACATGCCCCATTCTAGGTACAATACTTAGGATTTTTCATGACAAAGCTTATGACAATAGGATAATGATAGGCTTGTTTGGAAGGATGAGGTATGTCAAGAGATACCCAAGACATGTTTCAACATTTTGCCCCTATATCTTCATCAAGATCAAAAGAAGAAGGGTGGATGAATGGACTCAAAATGATAGGTATGTATGATGGCTAAAGATGGTAGGTAGGATGGAAATGATATGATATAAAAAGGATAGGTTGGATAGATAAGACATTGTGCCCCCAGGTGTAAGTGACATAGAAGATAAACCTACACATGATGCCTATTTGCTAGATTTTCATCATGGTACTTATCTAGGGTGCCTGTTTACTAGGTTTTCACAATTGGATGAAGGGATTTCTCTCTTTTTTTTTCTTTTTTTTTTTAACTTTTTGACTTTTTGACTTTTGGATAGGAGAAGGGGAATATGGATAGGAGGGACTCAAGTGTCTAGTTGCATGAAAGTTGATAGTCCCGCTAGGGATGGATGTCATTGCATGGACCATGTCAAGTGTCATTATGCTCATAGATGTTGGTAGGGAATTGCATGAGTGTGAGATGGAGTAGGTAGATGATGGATTATGATGCCTTATGTAAGAATGGATGGGGAATAGTGGATTATGATGCAGATTATGTAGGGGAGATGATAGGGATTATATAGGACTTATGCAAAAGATGAGTGAAAGGTTTATGCAGAAGCATGGACCATAGGGAGGTGATTGGGAAGATATGTAGGATAATAGTTGAAGGATGGGGAGATGGAGGTATGTGGAATTGTTGTGAAATGGAAGGGAACCATGACTAATGGTTGCACACACTGTGATAAACGTTGAAGCTTTTGATGTGGATGGGGTGTATGAAGCAATGGAGATGTTTGCTTAGGAGGTGGAGGGTGTAGTGCTTTTGGTACCCCCATAGACTTGGTATTTTTATGATTATTATTTTTCTTGTGAGTTTTAGGAATTTGAGACTTTTGAATGGAATGGGAATGTGGGATGGAAGTGGATGATTGGGATTTTTGTGGTGTTAATGCCTCATTTGACTTGATTTCTTTTTGCTTAGGTACCCAAACCATTTTTTTTTTAGACTTTTCTTTTGGAGGTATGGGCTTATATAGCTTTTTATATGGATTTTGCTTTGACTTTTTGTATTGATGTCCTAAGGCATAAGAACACATAGGATTTTTGACTTTATAGGTGGAGGCATTGGAATTATTGCTTTTGAATCCCTTGGGTTTGGTGGAATGAGTGGAAGCTTCATGTTTATACACTATGTGCATTTGTTGGTCATGATTAAGATGTTTAGAGGATTTATGGATGGAGGGATAAGGGGATTGGATAATGAGGATATTAGGTGTTGGGAGAAGAGGTAGATTAGATGGAGGAATATTGGGAGTTGGAAGCAATGGTGGTAGAGTGGATGGAGGGAAGTGTATGGTCACATTCTTTTGACATTTGTAAGATGATGGAGGTGGAATGGCAACATATGTTTTAGGGATACGATAGGATTTATGATGGAAAGTGGACTTGGGATGCATGGAGAAAGTACCAACATCTTTAGGTTGTTGTCCTTGGGGTGTAGGTCCAAGGTCATAAGAGTGTGGAGGGACTTTGACATGGATGGGCTCCAAAATACCTTGTTCATGAAGTTCTAGACTTTTACCTTGGTGTTTCATGTTTTGGAGTGTGCAATGGACAATGGGACTAGGTGTAGGTGAAACACTAGACACGAGTTCTTTATTGGATGGAGAAAATGAAGCAAGGGAAGATAATGGTTTTTGTTGTTCTAAGGAGGAACATTCATGAATGAGGTTAGAAAGACCAATAGGATAGGATGGAGGACTTGCAATGGGGTCGATAGTGGGTGATGAAGGATCATTAGGATCTTGATTAGAATTGTGTTCACTTAGATCCAAGGTGTTTGTTTGATCTTCTATGTTGGCTTGGGAGGCATGTGTCTCATCAAGGGAAGTGGATGTTGATAGATCATGGATAGGACTAGGTGGAGGTGAATTTGGAATATCTTTCTCATGGATGGGTATAGGATCAAGTTGCTCATGGATAGGCTCTTCATCATTATGGATATCATCTTGATCATAAAAATGATATAGATTATGGATAGGTTGGATGAAAATGATTTGATCTTGATCAGGACTAGGGCTTGTTGTTTCCACATGCTTGGGAGTAGACTCTTGATATAACTCTTGGGTTTCTTGAATGGAAGTGGAAGGGAATTTCTCATGGAGAGACTTGACATGTTTTTGATGATCAACAACATAGGAGCATGAAAGATGGTGACTTGGACTTACAACAAAAGACTCTTGAATTGGCTCAAGGGGTTGTGGATGACACGGTTGACTTGAAGGACTTGGCATGGAATTTGAGGACTCTTTTGTATGTTCAAGTATATGTGTTGAATGACATGGCAACAATTGATTCCTTGCTTGTAGCCCTTGGGTCACATCCTTTGGAGGTGTAGGGGTGGATTTAGGCAATTTCATGGGTTTACTTTTGAAAAATTTGTACCATGGAGTTGATGTATTGGCAAGTGGATTAGAGGATGGTAAGGGTAATGAAGGGGTTAATGGGTTGGAAAGTGTAGGGACCATTGGATTAGGACTAGGACATGGTGGCTTTAGGATAGGATTTTGATTGGATAGTGGTATGATATACTCAGAGGGTGCATGAACTAGATTAGTGTTCCCCTTGTCAAATGGAACATGAGAATTGAAAGGCTCTTGATTTTTTTGCCAAGGTGGACTTGGGCTCCTATGTTCTTGTAGTGATAAGGGTGGATGTGTTGATGTGGCATTGACATGAAAAGAAGTGGATGGATTAGATTGGTATGAGGTGGAAGGGATGACACATTAGGTTGAGGTGGAATTGGTTGATAATGAATGGATAGGGGATGATGCTGTGGTTGTTGAATTTGACAAGTGGCAATGAATTGATTGGCTTGAGCTAGGAGGTGTTGGATTTGAGGTGATTTAATTTGTTGAAATTTTTGGAAGAGGGTTTGAAGGCTTTGTATGGTTTGATGGTCTAGGGGTTTGGGTATTTGGTAAAGTGTTTGAAGAAGGTTTTGAAGTTGGGATGCTAGGGCTTTGTGTTCGAATGTGGGCATGGTGTCACACATGTGGGTAAGCTCTTGTGCATTGATTTGTTCCTCAAAGTATGTAACATCATTCATGTCATTATTAGAGGTGGTAGGAGAAGCCCCTCGAAGTATGATTTTAGGTTTTGGTTTTGTTTCATGAATTGGCCTAGAGGGATAGCCCCCTTGTGTTATGATTTTGGGCTTATGATTAGGATTGGGCTTGTTTATGATTATGACCATTTTGACAAGTGGTGATGGTGATGATGTGGAATGATTAGATTAGATGACTTGATTGATTAGAATGAAATGGATAGGATGTGGCTAAGAAGGGTGATTAGGATGAAAGTGATTGGATATGAATGTGTTGGAAGAGTGTGTAGAGTGACTTGCATTTGGATTATTGACTGAAGATGATTTGATTGGTTTGATTGGATGAAATGGTTTTGATGAAGATGATGATTGATTGGATTGAATGGTTGAATGATTGGATTGAGGTGAGGGATTGAATTGATGAAATTGGAAGAATTAATTGGATGGATTGATTTTATTGCTTGGATTTTTGTTGGATATTTAATTCTTTGGGAAATTTTGTTGATTTCCAATCTCTAAACATGGGGAAAGTATTGGGAATGTTTTTGAAGCAATGATGTGAGAAATTCTTAAGTGGCTTTTAGTTGTGGTTCTTCATGTTCCTTTTGGATGATCTCTTTATCTGAATTAATGTAAAGAAAGACACAACAAACATTTTTGAAAACAGTTGTTCTTAAAGCCCTATACTAACATGAATTGTTTGATCAAGAAATGTTTTTCATCAAATATTTTCACAAGTTTTCCACATGAAAGACAATTCAGACAGACTCACTCTTAATGCTCAAGTAGGTCATTCTAGTAATCAACAGCCCACATCTTAGAACTACGTTGACTCACACAGCCGTGTCACCCCCGAAGGGGCGCCCATATTTTTGTCTTTTCCAGGTGCGTACTTAGAGTTATGGAAGTGGATACCGGGTCCCCTGAGCAAACGGTCTTTGGCAGTTATATGGTGAGTATCTTGGGGGCAGATTCTTCCCCCCCCTTGCACTGTAATTATCATAATGTTTGGCAACTGACTCGGCTGGCCACTACACTAGGTTCGTAGTAAGGATTTCTGTTCGGTGCGGCAATAATAAACTCCCTCAGGAGACCTCCCAACCTTTAGAACAAAGGCTTTGGGGATGGTTATCTTGCACACTACCGGCAAAAGAGGGTTTCCCCAAATTCGCTTTAATTTTTTTAGTGGGGAGGAATAGCCTGGCTTTGGCTTGAACCCACTTGAGTCGTTCCTCTTGGGTGATTACTTTTTCCCACAAGAGCAGACTCTCTAAAAGGTTTTATCAAAGCTTAAAAATGCATAAAATAGAATAGATGAGTTTGGCATTTTGATCACCCAGTTAAGGGGAGAGCATAGGCCTATCACCGTTTAAATCAAAGCAAGCAAGAGTTCATTTTTAAGCCCAAATAAACAATTTTCTATGCTAGGTGAAGATATTGCTTCACAAAAATATGGAGTTCTTTTTAGTCCCAAAATAAAAGTGAAGTGACTATCCTAGGATTGGTTGATTTTGAATTATGTGACTACCCTAGGATTGCTTCATTCTTTTAAAGTTATTACTGTCCGCGGTCGCGTCGGATTCAGTTAAATTAAATTAAAAATTACAATTTGTAGCCTCTTTCAAAAATGTGCTATAACAGACATCAGAGGAACTGTAGGAATCTTTAAAGGCATTGTAGGAATCTTCAAGGGCGGTGATTGATCCCAATGCTTTTCCAGCTCCGTATGATTCACCTATTTTTGGCATAACCGAATTAGATTTCAGTATTTGATAATTTTATTGATCTAAAAAATGAAAACTCAAAGAAGAGATCCATGTTAATTTTCTAAGAGCTTTTCAGAAATGTAAAGAAGTTAGACAAATTCTCTGTTTTGCTCTCAAAAACATAGATTTATGGAAACCATATAGAAAATGAAGATCAGATTTTTTTGGATTGTATTTAACCTCTAAATTAAATCTGTAAAACATAGACCCCTATTAAAATTTAAAGATATTTCCAAAAATATAATTGTTTTTGAAAAATTCACTGATTTGCGTCCAAAAGACCAATTTTATGAAAAAAAATAAAATTATGATAACTTCTACAAAAACAATGATACACCTTTGATTTTTTTACTGTAGCCTCTTGAGATGATGCAAAAGATTCTATAAAAATATTGTAGAAAAATTCATAGCTGTGTAGAAGATATGAAGAAATTGGTAAAACTTGTGGTTTTATCCAAAAACTGTCAGATCTGCATCAAAAAAATCAATAAAACCTGCAAGTAGATATTAAAAATGGGTCAAAGCCCCATGGTGGGTGCCATTTTAATGTGTGTGAGAAAATTGGATCAAATCGTAATTAAAATCAACACATGTTAATAAAACATTAAATCGACAAGCTGAAAGAAAGAAAACAAAATGTGCAAATCGTAACAGCAGCCTTTCGAAATCATTTTATCCTCCTCTATCTTCACCATTTTGTTGCTTTGAAATGACTCTCAGATCAGCAGATAGAGCTCAACAAAATGACAGCATGAAGAACGAGATTTAGAATGCATAATATGCAACATCTATGCTAACATGAAAATGGGAATGTGATGCTGAAAATGATATGAGTGCATAAAGCTGATTGCATGAATGTGAGTATGCATATGTAAGTGTAGGAATATGAACGTGGGTGATTAACCAAGGCTTGGATTTGCACGTGCTTTTATAGAGTTTTCGAACGAGTTTGATTGGCTGAATCAATCGAAGGTCCGGATTAAGCTTGTTTCGAATGGACGGCGAGAGATTTTCGAAAGTGGACAGAAGAATGGAAGGTTTCCTTTCTCTTTATTGAGTTCGAAGGGAAAATTCCATTTTGAAGGATAAGATACGAATTTAGAAGGGCGAGTTAGCATGAGTTAGAATTTTGGGAAGGTGAGTTAATAATGAATTAAATAAATTAAATTTATTTAATTAGGAGTGAAGATGGAAATGGAAACCCACATAATTAAATAATTCATATTTAATTATGTTTTAAAATGAAATTAGAGTGAGGTGGAAAATATTAAATAACATATTTAATATTTTGAAATTCAAAAATGGGATGGAGAATATTCCATTATTTAAATATTCAAAATATTTAAACTTTAGAATAAAATGATAATTAAATATAAATAAATTATACAAATTTATTTAATTTAATTAAGCGGAGGGTAGAAATGTTAGTAATTAAATAAAATTATTTATTTAATTTAAGGTAGAAGAAATAGAAAAATGAACGATATAAATAAATAAATAAATTTATTTATATGTAGATGACATTAGAGGAATTAATTAAATAAATCATATTTAATTAATTAACAAGCTTAATCATGACCATTTTTAGACATATACAGTTACTCTTATGAAATCCTTCAAAAATCATTGAAAAACCTTTGGTTTGAGCCTTTATGGCTTTAAATACATTTTTTCATCAACATCCAACTGCCTAACTCCTTTTAACTATCTTTTAAAGTCCTAACTCCTAATTACCCCTAAAACTGTGTTTTGACAACTTAATTGTGCACTTAATATCATTATTGTGCAACCATTGACATTTAGGCCTTTATGACTCCCAATCACCTTGAATTCAATCCAATGACACCAAAAATACCTCTCTCTTGCCCACCTACCTACAAATTCCAATGTTTTTTCCTTTAAGGCTTATAATTTCAAATTTGATACATGAGTGCAGTTGTGCACAATTGACGATCAAAACACTAAAACCCCTAAATACATGAAAGAGTGGTCTTTTTAGAACTTATTTTCAATACCTACTAAGATAAAAAAAAAAAACTTGAAACTTCAAGATTCACCTAAAGTCCCTTAGGAAAAACTGCTACCAAAATGAACTTTGTAACATGGTTGTAGGTGCCCCTATACCAAATGGGGAGATTTTGGATATTTTTTCTTATTTTCTTCATGATTTTATTCTCCCTTCTTTTAAGATTTTTAACTACCTCATCCTTAAATTTCATATCCATGAAATCCTTATATGCTCCAAATAATTTTATCATTGGACCTTTTGATACTATTAACAAAGATTTTGCAATGGCCTCAATCAATTTATCACTAATATCATATGGTACTAGAAGCATGTGAGATGTTGTAGGCTCAACTAACTCTAATTATAGAAGATATGTGTCTATAGTGAATGTAATTTTGGGAACATATTTATGAGTTTAATACATGAAAATTTATCCCTTTCCATATATTATTGTAATGAGCTAAATAGATTATTATATACGCTTATATTATTTATATTTATAAATACCTAATGTGAGACATGATCAAGCTCCCTATGCTTATTATTTTTCTCAAATGAAACCCTTGTATTCTAGGTAAACTTTGTATAAAATAAAATTTTAGGAAAATAATTAAGGAAATATATATAAATTCATGAAGAATTGTCTTTCCTTTATGTTCTTTAATATTTGATCCATTATACTTCCTCATAAATCATTCTACTTCATTTTTATCACCATCTCATGTATGGTCATTATGTTTTCTTTAATGGATAAATTTTATATGTTTGCATAAAATACTTTGTAAAAAAAACCTCTATCACATAACTCACTCTAGAATTTCTTATTTGATCAATTAGAAGACTCCTCCAATCATAGGTGGCTCTTATTGGTTTTTGTTGGAAAGAAAAGTGGCGTCACAAACTATAATATTGACCCTTAATAATTCTTAGTTTATATTCACTAATGGTAGTAGGAGAATAATCAAAGTGAATGATAGGGAATGTTACTATCCAATACTATCATATAATGCATCAATATATATATACAAACATATATATATACATATATATACATATATATATATGTATGCATGTATGTATGTATGTATGTATGTATGTATGTATGTATATACATATATATACATATATACATATGCTTATACATACATATATATATATATATGTATGTATGTATGTATGTATGTGTATATATATATATATATATATTGGAAGGAAAATTGGGGTCACAAACTATAATATTGACCCTTGATAATTCTTAGTTTATATTCATTGATGGTAGTAGGAGAATAATCAAAGTGAATGATAGGGAATGTTACTATCCAATACTATCATATAAATACAAACATATAGATATACATATACATATATATGTATGTATGTATGTATGTATGTATGTATGTATGTATATACATATATACATATGCATATACATACACACACACACACATACACACACACACACACACACACACACACACACACACACACACACACACACACACATATATATATACTATTGTATAAAAGTATACATGATCACTTACATTGATATATTCATAAGAATTTAAACACTTGCTCTTACTACAAGAATTTGACTAATTGAGTAATACATAAATCAAGAAACCAAAATTCACCTATGGTAGACATAAATTAATACAACAAAATCCACCTAAGGGCACATAACCATCAAATACAAAACATATTTTGATGAAATTTTAGAATTTCATATTCATAAAGCCCACAAAAATTATTTTCATAAGGAATAAGACATGAATTATAATGAAATCATGTAAAATAACTACTAGTGCATAAGTGTGTGTGCATTCTTGAATCCTTAATGACCATATATTTTCTTCCATATCCGATTCCCTCTCTTTGGTGATACTTCCCCTCTCCTTCTTGGAGCTATATACTATCATGCATCCACCTTATCAAATTGAGAGAGTAGATAGTATAAAATCATGATAAATGTTATCATATCAACTTAACTTGCATAAAATATAAAACATGAATTCATATTTTCATTTAACATGATCACTAAAACATAATTTCATCATTTCACATAGTGTATCTACCTAATATAATAATCAATAAATATACTTGAATTGATCATCATTCATATTTTCAAGTCACAAATTGAATATGAATAATAAAATAACATAGTCTAGAGGGTGATTAAAATTGGATGTAACATCTCCCTCCACATAAAAAAATAGCATCCTCGATGATTAAGTTTAGATAACATAAAAAACATAAATTAACAATAACATTATTTTTCATATTGTAAAGGAGGGGATTCACTACTCCCAAGTCTTTAGGACAAAGAAGAGTCTATAGGGAGCAAATAGTCCTCGATTACCTCAAAGTACAAGCTCAAGTGAAAAACTACGAAATGGAGAATATTGCAATTTCTTGATCAAATAAAATGATAAGATACTAAGAGAAAGAATGATAAAACTACAATCTAACATAAATTGATATGGAATTATGAAATACAGATTACATAAGCAAAAAGATTAGGATTTATATATTTTTCCCCTAGGAGGAAAAAATCTCGACCATGGATGATAGAATGTCAGAGGGATATCTATGCCCTATGCTATCATCTCTATCAAAAAAGAGGATAAAATCCTAAAATCTACATTACTCAGATCTTCAAAACTAAACATCTGTAAATAAGAAGAAAGAGGGAAAATGTTGGGGCCATTTTGGGGCTTGCCTTAGTGAAACCCTTTTTGTCTTTTCCACCTCCACGAATAGCCAAATAGATAAAAATAGACAAAGTGACAAAATGTAATAGATGAAACCTATGGTAGAAACAAACCCTACTGGGGAGGAGAGACCCTATCATGAATAGATGAGACCAATAGATGATTGTAAAATAGATGAGGCAAAGTAGACAAGAGAGTGTTACCAATAGCCTATGGCTCCCTCTTGGCTTGATAAATGAGATGTGCTTGCTTACAAGAGATCCTTGGCTATTGACAAGAGGAGAATCTAGTAGAGCTTCACTATAAAGAGAAAGAGAGAAAATATATAGAAGAGAATAGAGCAAGAGAGTAAGATCGAATGAGAGAGAGTGGGAATGAATGAGAGAAAGAGTGAAAAGAGAATTTTTTTGAGGTTGCATGGGTAGGAAGAGTCATTACACTCATGTTTTTATCATAATGACATGTGTCATAAGAAAAGGATGTGATATTACCTCATTTGAAACTTGGAAAGTTTGGGGATGCTAGTTCATCATTCCCATGTTCACGTGTTGTGCAAGATTAAACAAGAAATGAGGTGTATGAACTACTAATGCTTCATCATTGTCCCCTATGAAGTTGAAATCATGAAATTGTGACTTTTAGGTTATTTTCATTAATGAAGTGAGGTGACATAAATGTAGCAGGCTAAATGCACAAGTGTGAAATTTCCACAAGGTGTAATTTTATGACACTACATTTTTCTCCCACTTTAGTGAGCTAAAATTTTGAAGAAAAAATAGTTGCACTAATGTAGAAAATAAGACATAAATATGAGACTAGAAATTTTGAAAATTTTATAGATTTATGTGAAAACGAATACTATAGGTGTTGCATAGGTCAAGAAGGAAGATAGTAATGATTCCCCAAGCATTCAAGTTCAACAAGAAACTATAATGCTTGATGTGAACTTTTATTTTGCTAAACTCAAAATTAGGTCAGTTTCAAAATTAGAAGAAGGTTCCATGTCGAGAAGAATGCTTAAGAAAAAATTGGTGGTTTAGAAGAAAAATATGATGAAGAGGTGAGTGTATGCCCCCTTTTGTTTTCACCCCCAACTAGGTGGAGTGAAAATACGAAGGATGGAAGGAACATTTTTTCCTTGAAGAATGGGCAGAAATGACCTATATATGCCCTGGGGAGGCCCATAGAAGGATCATTTTCATTAATCACAACAAGGAGTATTTTGACTTTGGTGAGAGATAAATCAACAAAATGCCTTTCAAATGAGATTACGTAGCCTGGAGGATCAAGAAGCTTCATGTACTAGTAGTGAGGGGTGATGAGCTAGATGAGGTATGAAAAAGTTCAACCCAACTTGTCATTGTGGTGATTTTTTTAGCATTTTTTCTTCACTGAGTAATGCAAGCATCTCGTCTACATGAAGGTTTCCAACTGGCACACTTCATCCCAATAGCATATCAACTCCTTCAGTCATGGTGTTGTCCATCCCATGTGCTATTATTGGGATCTATTTGACGTTGGACACTAGCATTTTGCACAGACAGTTGTGTGACATGCCTCTGTCCTAGAGGCATATTGAAGAAAAATTTGATATAGAGATATAATTTTTTCATGATGTAGGAAATGTTGACATGGAATTTTATTTTGTCTATAGGAGTGGTTAGAGATTTGTGAGAATGTCAAAGAATTTATGTTGGAATTGTTGTGTGGCCATAGTAATGAGATTCATCCCGATGATTAGGATTTACTGCTGCCTATCAGACTTTATTGGGTATACACGATGTCGGATTTGATATCATACTCCAATGCTGATGATGCTCATAGATTGATGGAATATAGACATATCAACTTTTCATCTACTGACGGGGGACATGACTGTCACCCTAGAGGATGTCTACCACATCATGGAACTACATATTTGTAGAGGGGGGAAAGATGGCATAGGATGCTCACACCTCACAATATTACTACCTCGAGAGGGTCATCCCCAAGGATATCATAGGCCACATTTACATGAGGTGGATCAACCAGGGATGAGTGGTGATGCCACTCATCCATTGAGTCAAGATAGTTATCATTGCACTACATGTCACAATGGATAGGCAAGGATTACACTTGTACGAGGTCCTCATCCATTGTATCTACATGATGAAGGAGAGGGACATATATTTTTCCTGAGGTAGGTGTATCCTTGCATATCTGTACCATGAGCTTAGGTGCTATGTGCAATATGAGTACCATAGCCTCACCGTCTACATGCTACTATAGGTATGGGAATTGCAACAAATCTATTGGACATGGTCGGTCAGGTTTCCCCTTGGCCTAGCACATGGTATTCTCTCATGAATGCATGCCCCTTGGTGCATGACTAGTGGTATGGCAATGTGGTATTTTGGTAGCTACAGATGGATTCATTATGGGTGTGATATAGAAGATGGAACCCATATAATTAGATGGGGGTTTGAATGAAAACAAGAAGTAGCTATGCAAGATGAAACAAGATAAAATCCTTGTGGGTCAATCAGACCATATTATAGTATTATATTATTGGTATCAACTATCTTGATAGTTTGAGAAGGTTCACACCATACCTTAGTTGCTCCTATGTATATATGGATAGCTAGGAGCTTAATGAAAGTAGGGTATTATCCTTGTCTAAATATCGTGGGTGTCAAAAGTAGTAGCAAGGCTGAGCATAGCACCCTATGATCCACACTAGCAAGCTAGTAACCTAGGTATGAGTGTGATACATGTTATTTCATTTTAGTTCATTTTATTTTCAATTTTCTCATATATACAAACATGTTTTTATATAATATGGTATTGATATCATGCACTTTCTCTATGGTTGTGGTGGAAACATAGGAGTGGATTGCCTTCATCAGGTGATGCATAGAAAAGGTGACCCCAATGATCTAGATTCAAGGGATAGTCCTCAATTCCTATAGGATGCCATCAGTAGGGTTCCACACTTACCTATTCAAGCCTATAGTGTGCCTAAGGATGAAAAATGAGGAGATACAAGTCGAAGTTGTACAAAGGATCGTGGAGCTAGCCACCATGATTGAGTAGTAGGATCAGTGAATTTTGGAGATCCTCATTGCCTTAGCTGAGTGAGACTAGGCCATAGTGTGGGATGAGATTGTTGTAGTAGACTGTGATGCCCTATAAAGCTAGATTGATGAACTCGAGAGGTGGGAAGAGGTAGAAAGGATAGTAGCCAATGATCCCTTGGTGTAGGAGCTCTAGGAGGATATATGGTAGGCCCATGAGCATGAGGCTTCACTATAGGACCACATTGCATAGTCTTGGGAGGATGTAGTAGTTATTAGAGGAGATATTTGAGGGCTACTTCTATGTATCTTGTTTGTGTTATGGTCTCATTAACCTCATTCATATGCATCTATCTAGAACCCTCCTTCACCTCCACCATCACCAACACTAGAGGGCTTGGGTAGCCATGCACCTAGAGGCTAGAGGCCTAATTTTACATGCCATATTTTGTAGACCATTTCATTATATATATATATATATATATATTATGTATAGATACACATACAAATATACTTACACCATATTTTGGCATAGTGGTGTGATAAATGTACATGAGATTTTTGATATATATACATATGATATTTTTCCCTAACATCATCACATTCTTATGTGAATTTATGTTTCATTTATGATTATTTGATGGATATATATGTTTATGGATGTATGCTTAATTAAATACAATGATTATCTAATGCCTAACCAAAATATGTTATTCAAACACAATGCACAAATACATAACATAATAAAACATAGGTATATATATAATTCCTAATTAAAGAAATTAATTGAATACACATGTTTATATCATAACACAAGCTTAAAATATAATGTGTTAATGAAGAATTGTCATAGCATAACAAACTATGATCCCTAGAGAGGAACAAGTGTCATGTGCATGCCATATAGAATCTATGCATAGTATCAATGGAGATGTATTGCATTGACTAGTTATTTTAGAGGCATAACATTCATAGATGATATTCCATATTCACCAAAATGATACACGGAGGTGATGATATAAGGACCCAACCAATTAGGGCTGAACTTCCCCTTTTGATTAGGTGGCACATTTACATTTCTCTGATTCTCATGGAGAACGAGATCACCTACCTTGAATGTGAGAGAAAGAAAACCCTAATTGTAATATTTTGAAATAAATCGTTGATAATATTGGATATGTTTGAGGGCCTACAATCGGTGCTCATCGAGTAGCTCAAGCTGGTTGAGATGTTTAGCTCAGTAAGTGTCATCATCAATCAAACCGTTAAGTGAAACTCATAAAGATGAAATTTCCAACTCTAAGGCATGATAGCATCAACACCATGCACAAGGTTGTATGGGGTGGTACTAGTAGTTTTATGAATGCTCATGTGATAGCACACAAGGAGTATGCTAATATTTATTGTCTTTGCTCACTATTTTTTGAAGAATTAGCTCAAGAGTTTTATTAGATGCTTAAGGTTGGTCATTAGACTGAAGATAATATGGTGTAGAAAATTGATTTTGAATGTGAAATTATCCCAAAAATTTCTTCACATATTTTTTCTCAAATAAAGTACCATTATCAGAAACAAGGGTAGAAGGAAACTCGAAATGAGCAATTATATTATTTAGAAGAAATTTGTAGATTGATTCAACATTTGTGGATCAAAGTGGAACAACTTCAACCCACTTCATAAAGTAATCAATAGTAGTAATGATAAATATATATCCTTTAGAAGGATTTGATATTTTTTGGATAATATCCAAGCCCCATTTCACAAATGGCCAAGGAGAGGTATGATATTGAATCTCTTTTGCAAGAGCTCAGATAAAATTACTATGTTGTTGACATTGAGGGAATTTCTTAACAAAGGCAAAGGGGTCATGTTCCATTATTTACCAATAACATCCCATGTGAATCAATTTATGCATTGAGGATTTACCACCAAAATATCCACCCCTAGAGCTTGAGTGAGCTTCTTGAAGGGCAAGGGGTATTTCAACCTTAGTGAGACACCAACGAAAAATACCATTATAGGACTTCCAATAAAGAATATTAAATAGAAAAACACATTGAGCTGAATTTTTTTGTATCCAAGTGTGAGCAATTTTAGTCGCATCATCAAGAAAAGTTCTATTCTTTAAATAATTATAAATGTGAGAATACCATGCTACTGAGTCTACATGTGCACACATAATACAATCAATTATAGGTTGATTGAAGACAATAGGAGAGTAGATAACATGAACCACAAAGTGATACTCTTCTATACCATCATTTTAGGGTACAAGGGAGGTTGTGCTCACCATTGCATTTACATGACAACTTTCTCTCCTAAGAACACTGTTTATCATGAAAGAAGAAAAAGGATTAAGCAAGGATAAAGCCAAATCCTAATACTGAGGTAGCTTATTCTTCCTAGCTTGGTACAATCATGTGATTTGATTTACAATAAGTTTGCAATCACTATGAATGAAAATATGTTTAATGTTTAGCACCATCATGGAACGTAAGCTAGCAATAAGGGCTTTGTAATTCTAATTTAAAAAAATTGAGGAACTGGCTTACCTTCAAGTGAGATTAAGACTACACCTACCTTAAAGCTGGTTTGACATCTCAATCCATCAAAGTACATCTTATAGGTTTATGGGTCTAATGCAAATAAATTTTCATTCATAAATAAATCCAAATCAGAGAAGGAATGAGATGAGGGAACTTCCACCAACTGATCGAAAACAACTTGACCCTTAATCATTTTCTAAGTTACAAATTTGATATCAAACTCAAAAAGTAAGATTACCCATTTCTCCAACCTTCCTAAGAAATTAGTTCTAGTGAACAAATATTTAGGATCACATTTTATAATAATGTGAGTTTTTGCATGGAGAAGATAATGTTATAGCTTTTGTGTTGCAATAATGAGAGAGACATTATTTTTCAATGACAGAGTATTGAATTTCATAATCAACTAGAATATGACTAATGTAATAGACCACTCTTTGTTTACCATCATCATCATGTTGAGATAATAAACCTGCTAATGCATGAGTCGATGTAGACATATAAAGTTAAAGGGGTATGTCCTTCATAACCGACATCAAGATAGGAGGATTTTATAAATAAATTTTGATTGACTCAAAATATTTTTTGCATTCATCATCCCATTGAAAGCATACATATTTCTTCAACAAATAGGTGAATGCAATGGTACAATCAACCAACTAACATATAAATCTACAAATCACCTAAATCTTCCCTTGCAAACTACGTAATTGAGATTTTTTTTCAAAGGAGGCATGTTAACAATTGCATCAATTTTATTTATGCCAACTTCAATTCCATAGTGAGAGATGATAAATCCTAAAAGCTTGTTGGCATCTATGTTAAAAACACACTTAAGAGGATCTAGTCTCATTTTATAGATTTGAAGCCTTTCAAAGATCAGATGAGGATTATCAATGTGATCTTGATGAGTTGTAGACTTACCCAAGATACCATTGATGTAATCTTCAAGGATATTATGAATTAAATCATGAAAGATAAGGTTCATTTCTCATTGGTAAGTTTATCTAGCATTATTTAACCCAAATGGCATGACTACATAACAGAAGGTAGCCTAATGGGTAGTGAAGGTTTTCTTATATCAATCTTCTGTATTAATGCAAATTTGATAATAGGCTGAGAATCCATCCATAATGTACAATAAGGCATGGCTTGCATTCAAATACACAATCATATCAATATTAGGTAATGGAAAATAATCCTTAAGAGAAGCCTTATTAAGATCATGAAAATATATGCAAATACAAATACAACCTTTAGGTTTACTGTTGAACACCCAAAATACTCAGAGGGGGTGAATCAATATTCCTTTAAACCAATCAAACATAAACCATCCAAATATCAGAATACAAATAACTATAATGAATGAAAACATGAAGACATCCTCAAAATCACATGACACATGAACACCTGTATTTTTACATGGAAAACCCAAAAAGGGAAAAACTACAGTGATGGTTAGCTCAGAATATACCTTATCCAAATATAAGATATTACAAAAAGGCTCACTATCGGGACACACTGTCTAGAAAGGATCATAGCCCATGGAGAAAGAAAAGGAACAAAGAAGGGTTGGAGACACTACCTATTGAAACTAATATAATAGCATCTATCATATGATAGATTATAGTTCCAATGAAGCACAAAATTATCTCCACATAGATCTAAATAAATACTCTACTTTGTGCACAATCTGCTTAATTCTGCATCACACACATGTAGGTGAACCGCCATACATGTCATATATCTCTTCAAATCTTGCATATAATCTGCTATATCTTCATCATATACACACTTTCTTCTCATACACTTCTTTTCCACATCAAAATATTTGACGTTAATCTCCTATATATATCCATATCAAGTGTAACTTCAATTAGATCAACCTAAATGGAAGTAACACAAAAAATTAAGCATGTCATGCTCAAAAAAATTTATTCACACCTTGTGCCTTAATTCAAACTTCAAATTACATAAAAATAGGTTAGTATAGATCTAAAATAAATCCCACATAAAATAAATTTACTTTCTTGTCCTCCACAAAACATCAACCATGTTAGGTCAACCCAAAAATAGACCTAAACACAAAAACTTCAAGTGTACATGCAATTCGCGTCCAAACATGCAACCTACAATCTCAATATTTCTTCGAAATCCCATTCAACTAACATATATTAGCTTTTTGCATCATCTAAAAAAAAAAAAATTATCCATGAATAAATGTAGAATCTCCCACATAGATACACTATACACAAAGTAACTACAATATACAAGATTAAGCACTGCCATTCATATCTTTCAAGAAACTTCACATAATGTCACAAAATCTTGAATATAGCTGAATCTGAAGAACTAAAAACTATATTTATAATTGCAAAAGGTTATACCAACTTGTGAAGTACATAACCAAAAACTAATGCACTAAACCACAAAACTATCAAAGGAAATACTTATCCAATTTCTTGATAAGCCATACTTTTCAGATCAACTTGCACTGTATATATGTCACCACAACTAATTCAAAACTATGCTAGGATGATCATAACAATGTTTACATCAATGAAACCACTAGATCATGCAATATATATACACTTCATGCTCATGTTTCCAAACTGTGTCATCATTGAGAGGCTTCCAACTTCCAACAATCTCTCCCTTTCTCATTTATGGCAACATGCATATCAAAAAAAAAAAATTGAAGGATTGTATCCCTCTTACACATATATCTCACAAAAATATTTCTCCAATATCTCTCTAGGTATTCCCAAGTATCCAACTATTCCCAAGTAACTCTCTCCAAAATTTTTGACCAAAATGTTTTCAACTATCTCTCCCCCTTTGACATCAATGGAAAAGGGTGTAAGAAAACTTAGTATACTCCCCCTTAGATATATATGTATATTCCTCCTCAGGGAGTTAACCAAAAAGAAACTTCTATACCATTAATTATGCAAAAAGGAGATTTGAAAACCTAGAAAAAGTGTATAGGAGCAAAAATTGTCAACCTGAGGATGTTGACCCTTTGAGCTTTCGAAAAATGTCTTGCCAATTAGATCTGGCTTCTTCCCAAAGCCTTTTTGCTTCTACTAATGTCCTATACTATAACTCAAGCTCCATTAGAGTTCCTTCTCCTTCTTCTAAAGTACTAGGATAGAGATTTATCTTTGAAATTTTATTAGTACTAGCAAGGGCACATGAGATAGTTATATATTTTATCTTCAGTAAGTCCCTTGGCTTCATATACTATTTGATTGTCTCTTCTCTATGATTCTGCAAGGTGAAGAAGTTCTCATGTAACTGCATTATGCTAATCTAGGTCTGATAATCTTTGTCTTTCACTGGATCATAATTATATGCTCCACAACTTATTTGTGTTTTAATTGAATTCATGACATCATTTATGCTTTATGTGTTATTTGGCCATTTTAAGAAATATGCGAGTATGTTCTATGCTTCTTCCACACAAGTTTGAACATCCTTCAAGAAATTTGTAACTTTGTGATGTGCACTTACACACTTTCTTGTGATATCCACTAGATTCTTTTCTATAGGCCTTACCTCTGATTTAGTTTTAGTTTTTTCTTTTATTCCAAAGGCATATTCTTTGGAAGAATAAACCAAAAGTTTGAAATTTTATATAGCAAAAAATGATGCATCAATATTTGTTGTGAGAGTTATCCCTTGTAAAGCCTTTATGACTTCATACATATCTTGTGCAATGGTGACTCTAGTCTCATGTTCATTTTGAGCATCATCTATGTGAATTATTTCTTCTTCAATGTTGACATTAGTATCTTTTTCCCATGTAACTTCTTGTTTGACTTTCCCTATAACCAGAGGGCTATCTATGCTTTTTATCTTCTCATGTGTCCTCCTAGAGCTACCAAAGGATTTTTCACTCAACTCAACTTTAGTCCTATCCTCTAACCTTGACTTTTTGAGGTCTTTGGGGCTACTTAGAAGAAATTCTACTTATTTAATAGATCCTACTTCTAACACTTCATAGTCTAGCTCTAAAATCCAAATAGTCCTAGGTTCAATTGCTTCTATAAAGAAAAAGTCAGTTGAGACAATAAATTTAATCTCTTATGTATCTTGCCTTCACACTCTTAGGAACTCTAATCCTTTCATTCATTCTCCTTTCAAATATTCAAAAGAATGTTGTAAGGGAATCATCTTGAGCATCTAGACCCCCAAGGATTTTCATATGATTTTCTATTTGATGTGCAATAGGTTCTAAATTTTTCCAACTTGCTTTCCCAACCATCAAAATATCCTTCATAAAGTATAAAAGTAGACAAATTACCAATGTTCCATACTTGAATGTATGCTTCTTCTTCTTCTTGATCTCCTTCAGGTTTTTCAACAATTATTTCTAGAGTAGTTCACAAAGGTCATAGTTAGCATCATTTTCAATCATTTCTTGTGCCATGTGGATGACGATGGTAGAGATTGTGTTGTTTCTTTTTGGTGATAAATATTATTCCCTATGAGTATTGCACCATACCGGACTATCAGGTTTCTAATAGAGTCTAATGTGAGCTCATTTTCATCAAGGGTAGCACCTGCCTTTTTCATTACATCCTTTACCTTGATAGACTTTTGTATTAGAACTAGTCTAGAGG
Source organism: Sequoia sempervirens (assembly GCA_007258455.2). Classification (NCBI taxonomy): domain Eukaryota; kingdom Viridiplantae; phylum Streptophyta; class Pinopsida; order Cupressales; family Cupressaceae; genus Sequoia; species Sequoia sempervirens. The sequence continues at coordinate 189,643,059 of VDFB02000015.1, read as the reverse complement.
ACCACAAACCAATTATATCTCTAATTGTTTCCTTATTTATCATGTACGGGCCATCAATCGATATGGATTCATCATGAATTATACTTAGCACTATTCTAGTGTACTTCTCTTTGTCTTAAAACATTAGAAGCTTTCACCACACATCTATCATTTTCTCGTTTAGGGCTTTGTATTCTGATTTTAAGGTGTCATCATTCTCTTCCAATTCTTCTTTCCATATAATAAATAATCTATCAAAGGAATCTTCTTCCACTTTCCCATGAATATATGCTTTAATTTCTTCAATCGGTAAAACCCCATAGGGGGTACGAGAGAATGCACCTAAGGGATCTTCTAGCAAAAATTTGTTAGTATGCCTTTTAAGTTTAGGTTGCGGTCTTTGTGAGACATCTAAAACCTTTGGAGCCTCCATTACATTTAAATTACTTTCAAAGAGATATTCTAAAAGACGAGAATATGTAGGAATTGTAAAATACCTCTTAGTTAGCATGAAAAACTTAGGGTTTTGATGTTCAGCCATCGTGAGACATGTTGAATCCTTCAATGTCCTCTTTTTCTCTTCTCTTCCACTTTGAATGCATATAGTGAAATAAATTTGACTTCTCAAGCATGATTTTAACTTTTTGATTTGACCCATTTTAGTAATAAATGCTTTAAACAAAATGTTGGTAAACTTCAAAACCTTGTATGCACTATCAACTTCCAAATGCTCCACAAATTGCCACATTAGAATATTTTATTCCACGATTCTTTGTAAAAGATTCATATTATTCATCTCAATCTTATATCTTTGTGCTAGGCCATGAAACATCATATTGGTAGGGAGTTATATGATTTTGAATAAAGCTCCCCCTAATCCATATTTTTGGGCTTAGTTACCAAAGGAAACATCTACACCAAAGATTGGTACAGATTCTCCTTTATCCTTATTCTCTTCTTTCTTTCTCCATATCTTTTCCATCTTATTTTTCACTTCATTTGAATCAATCTTCTTGACTAGTTCATCTTTCTTCATCATATCATACTTCCTTATGTTTTTATTTTTGCAAAATTTAGCAATATGTCTAGGAATTCTACAATTGTTGCACATAATATTTCTTTGATCATTATTCCTTCCATTTTTTATGAATCTACATTGGTTAGCCTTATGTCCAAATCCATAGCATGTATAGCAGTAACCATTAAAACATTGAATCATTCTACCACTATTATATGTATTCATCATTTTACTTTTGCATTCACTTGCTCTATGCCCAAATCTTTTGCATGCAAAACATTTTCCAGTAAAGGATAAAACATTATAATTCATTTTTCTTCTACATTCCATAACTCTATGTCCATATTTATTGTAAAAATAATATAAAGCATTGAAATATTGGTACCTTAGAGCATTTGATAGTAATGGGTCTTCTAGCATTGCTTCTTTGATTCTGGAACTTTCCATTGTTCCTCTTGCCTTCATATTTCTCTAGTTTACTGATCTTCTTTGCATTAGATGTCTTATCTACTTTAGAGAATTCTCCTTTTTCAAGTTTCAAACATCATTTATCTTTATATGCTTTCTATCCTATAGTCAATTCATCAAGCATTATAGAACTTGTCTTTATTTTATCTTCATGAATTCTTTCCTTCTCTAGATCTGATATCATATTTACCACCTCTTGTTCAAGTCTAGTGCACTCATCAGTCTTTATTTTTACCGTTGTATTCAAACATTCCTCAGTTCTTTTCTTTTCTTCCTCTTATAATCTTAATTCAGTGATGTATTCATTTGCTTACCTCAATTGTTCATTGATTTCCTTGTGCCTTTCTCTAAATTTCTTGATCTGCTCTCTCAATTTTATGATGCACTCATTTGCCTCTTTTAGATTTTCCTTTAGATTTTCATTTTCATTCTCAATTTTTTTAAGATTTGCAAGAGCAAATTTGAGTTCTCCAACTTTGTCTAACATGAAATCTTCTTTTGTGTATTCAATATTAGGAATCTCTTCCAGAGAAATAGAATACTTTCTATTAGCCATGTGTTCAAACTCCAAGATCTTCCCAAAGTGGTCAAGCTCCTTCCAGGGATCTAAGTTCTACTACCAATTATTGAACACCTGAAATACTGAGGGGGGGGAGGGGTGAATCAGTATTCTTTTAAATCAATCAAACATAAATCATCCAAATATTAGAACATAAATAACTGTAATGAATGAAAACATGAAGACATCCACAAAATCACATGACACATGAACACCAATATGTTTACATGGAAACCCCAAAAAGGGAAAAACCATGATGAGGGTTATCTCACAATATATGATATCTAGATATAAGATATTACAAAAAGGTTCACGTACAAGACACATTGTCTAGAAAGGCTCATAGCCCACATAGAAAGAAAAGGAACAAAGAAGGTGTAGTGCCCCTCCATTCTCACTTGCAATGTGTAGATAGTCTAGCTAAAAAATCTAAAGAGGAAGATGGAATAAGATCTTCTGATGGTACTTTTGTGAGTATGATACACATTGTTTTGTTATTATTATGATGCAAAGATTTATTGAGTAGTTAAGTGATGTAGTAGCATATTGTAAGGATAGATGGAAAGGGCAACATCGTACCATTGAATATATGGAGACATACGAGAATGAGATACGATTGCTAGAGTTTCTTTCCTAGCACCTCAGCTATTATGAATGTGTACTCTAATTTGTATGTTTCAGTGAATAGGTACAAGACATCGGCTCCATCTAGATTCACAGGTCTGAGCGTATCCACTACTTAATGGTAATGTTGATTGGGCGATAGTAACTGTTAACCTAGTCAAACCTTTACCCTAACATAGTGTGTCGTCAGTCTGTGTATTGATCGTATTCCTTATCCATGTTGTATTGATATTTTATTTATTATGCAAGTTTTATTGTGAAGATTAAATTATATGCTGTGATTAAGTATTTAATTAATTTATATTATTAATATGAAGACTTTATAACAAATTAATTAATTAATTAATTTAAGTTATTATAAAGTAATTTTAATTATTAGATCAAATGTGAATTAAAATAAATAAGTGATTTAAATGTGATTTGAATTAAATAAATTACTTTTAATTTCAAATGCATGTATTGGGAAAAGATCTTAGAAATATATTGGTTGTTAAAGAAAATATATTTGTTGTGTTAACTAGAAGTTAGAAGGTTTTTTTTTTAATTGTTTTAAAATTGATTTTACGAGGGATTGATTGAAATTGTGAAGAAAAGAGGAAGTTGTTTTTTCAGGGGAAAGAAAGAGAGGTTTTTGAGAAAAATGGTAGAATTGTTTTGAGGTTTGAGGAAATTATGAATCTTAGAAACTCTCTAATAAATTTAGGAATCTAGTTTGTTGTATTCTCTAAAACAGGTTCCTTATTGCTTTGTGAATTTTAATTTGAAAGAGATATTTAATTTTATTGTATTGCAAATTGGAAAAGATTCGAAGAGGAATTCTTTTATTTTAAAATCTTTTATTTTTGAAAGAAATTGTCATGAATGTTGAGTCTTTGTTGAAAATAATTTAGATCGTCTGTGTAAATTGATTATTGGAAATAGATTTATGCTAAAAGAAATTATAGATAAATCTTGGAGCCTCTATGAAAATGGAATTGAAACTATAGGAATTTGTAATTGACGAGGGAGCAAACCCAGGATAGAGAATAACACTCACAAAATAGAGAATAATATTTTATTCAAAAATATGGAACTCTTACATGTAGAGGATCTCAAATCCTCAAGCTCTGTGATACATGCAAATTACAGACTTACAAAAAATTACCCAAATTCCCCCTTCACAACATGCAAACTTCTTTCCCCAAAAACTTACCCAAAAATCAGAAACTAGACCATAAATAGCCCATTTTTGGTTTGGAGCCAAAAGCAACATTTGAGATAAGAGTTTTGGCTGTTAGGGGCCAAAAATCACAATTTGAAATTCAAACATTGAGTCCTAATTCAAAAATTGGCAATTTTTCAAAAATCGGCTAACTTCCGAAAGCCATAACTTTTGATCCAGGACTCTGTTTTTCGAACCATTTGCACTATCGGAAAGGTCTCGGAGTGAAGAATGCACTAAGAACTAACACTATTGGTTCCAATGATTTCTGGGCCCGTACGGAACCGTTTAGTGCCTTAAACTGGACTCGAAAGGTTTTTCAGGGAAAAAGCAAAAACTAGAACTTGAATAACTTTCAAACCATGAATGATTTTGACCTGATTCTTTTGCCAAAGTGATTAATTTTTCATCATGACCCTTCCCATAAATTTTTGTCTTCTCACGCCTTAAAATTCACACCTACTAAAAATAACAGTTGAGTAGAAAAAGTAGAAAAATAATTCTGAAAGTTGAAAACTCTTATTCGACGAAAAAGGGTATCCAGAAATGCAAAAACATCTACAAAAAGAAAAAAATAGGAACATAAATGGAAAACATCTTTTTTGGTGATGCAAGATTTCCCTCACACCACTAGATGCTCCTGCATCAGTAATCCTTTGTGTCAAGATTATTATTCTTCTCTGTAGATAATGATAAATTTACGTGAAAGATTTAGATCTCTATAGGAAATGATTTTTAACACAATTGATAATTCAAAAGAAAATATTTGAGAATTTAGGAAACCTCTATAAATTTGTGAATCTTTCTTATAGAAAATTGTAAAAAAAAATAGAGAGAGTTATTAAACTAATCATAACTAAAAATTTACAAATTGGGTATTGTTGATTTGTTTATATGTGTTAAAAGACTTGGTGGTGCACTTTCAGTAAAACTTTTACATAAACCCAGATCCGAAATCAAAAGTTATTAAAGTTGTAATCATACTAGTTTTATGTTTAATATTGTTTGAAAAATATAAATTTATATATATATATTTATTTAAAAAAATATATATTGAAAAAATTGCATATAATTTTAGAATATTTAAATATAAATATTTATATGTATTTTTAAATAGGTGCATGCACATGCACAATTTAGATATATTAATATGGAATATTTTATGAAAAAGAATTAATATTTTTATTATGTGTGATTGAGTAAATTGAAGTTAAACAATTAGTTTTGGTTTCTTATTTCTATTACATAAATAAAATTATAATTTAAATGATTTATTTCATGCAGTGTGATTGTTTGAATTAGATCATGTAATTAGATAATATGTATATATATATTTAAAAAGGGTATTTATTTAGATGAATGTTATTGCTTTAAGTGCATGCAAGCACATAGTTAACTTTAAATAATTGATTATTTTAATTGTGGAATTGAGTTAATTAGTTTGAGTAGTTGTGAAACTGAAAGTTAAATATTTAGTTCTTATTTCGTTGTTGATTAATTAATTAGAATTAAGTTTAAACGATATATTTTAGTTATGAGATATTAATCTATTAGATTTAGGAAATTTTAATGGTAGTGATTTTAATTACATGATTTATTTATTTTAATTACATGTATTTCTGTAATTGTGAATTGGAAGGGATATTTGTTGTTGAAAAAGTGTAAGTCTTCTAGAGGTTGTAAAATTATGAAAGGGTTGTGTTTGTTTTTCACCCTTTTGAGATTTCTTTGGGTAGTGCACGTATTTGAGATTCAATATTTGACATTCGTAGGGATGTGTTACCTCTTGAGATGTGGTAGTTATTTGTTATCAATTTTAGTGCACTATCTACCCTTGGGTTGAGAAATAAGTTATTATGTGGTCAATAGGGGAATGACAAAATCTTTATTTTGTCTTTTTGAAAGATAATTGATTTTGTACTAGTGTGCATGTGGGGCCAGAGTTTGTAAGAAGTTACCAGAATAACCCAAGATGGGGGTTGAGACCTAGGAAGATCTCCTTAGGATAACCAATGCAACATTTGTGATGACACTCCTATGACAACAATCGATTATATGGTACAGTGGTTGTACTTAATTTTGTGATTTTGGAAGTAATGTAACCTTATGTTTTGTATTTATTAGTATTGTGTAGTTTTGTACCTTGTATATGTCTAGAGGTAGTAGGTTAGTCTTGGTTACCTATTACTATCTCCTAGCACAGGGGTTGGTCCTATGGGTACCACATGGTTGGTGGTGTGCACCTTACACTGTTGGGTTTTCTCTTCATATTCGTGATGGAGAGATCTTCTAGTTTGAGGAGCTCATGTGTTTCTATGGATTTGTACTTCTCTTATATTCATTGTAATAGTGGACACTATATATTTTACTCCTTATTTGTAATAAAAGAGGATCCCTTGTGTTGTAATTGTAACATTATGTATGATCTATTCATCATTGGATTAAATGGTATATATTGTTTATATGGTGTTGTATTTGTGGAAATATGTTCATTACTTTTCTTTGTGTTAGATTTATTATGAAATGGTGAATACTTTGTTGTACGATGTTATCTTAAGTTAATTCCGTATACTATGTTTTAGAATAATTTTTTAAGTTTTGAAATTCACATGTAAATGTGTTGTGTGGCCTAGAGGATGTATGTGTTAGATTAGTTTACTTCACTTGTCATTGTTACTCTTTTTAAGGAAAAAAATTAGTTGTGCTTTTGCAGTGTTGCATCATCCTCTAGGTTGCGGGATGAGGTTTTACATAAGGGTTGGAAATATTTCCTATGTGAACTAATATAAAAGCATCTATCATATGCTAGATTTCAATTCCAATGAAGCAAAAAATAATCTCCAAATAGATCTAAATCAATACTCTTCTCTATTCACAAGCTTCTCAATTTTGTATCATACACATGTATATGAACCACCATACATGTCATATATCTCTTTAAATCTTGCATATAATCTATTATATATTCATCATACACACACTCTCTTCTCATACACTTCTTGTGCACATCAAAATATTTGAATTTAATCTCCTATATATATCCATATCAAATGTAACTTCAATTAGGTCAACCTAATTGAAAGTAACACACAAAATTATGCATGAAATCCTCAAAAAAAAAAAATCACACCTTGCACCTTAATTCAAACTTCAACTTACATCAAGATAGGTTAGAATGGACCTAAAATAAATACCACATAAGATAAAGTTACTTTCTTTTCCTCCACAAAACATTAACTATGTTAGGTTGGCCCAAATATAGACCTAAACACAAAACCTTCAAGTGTACATGCAATTTTCCAAATGTGCAACCTCAAATCTTGATATTCATTTGAAATCCCATTCGAATGACATGCATTAGCTTTTATTCATCATCACGAAAAAAGAAAAAATTATCCATGAAGAAATGTGGAATCTCCCACACAAATATACTATACACAAAGTAACTGCAATATACAAGATTGGGCACTATCATTCACATCTTTCAAGAAACATCACAATGTCACAAAATATTGAATATATCCAAATATAAAGAAATAAAAATTGTAGTTAGAATCATAGAGGGTTATACCAACTCATAGTGAAGTGCGGACCCAAAAACTAATGCACTGAACCACAAAACTGAAAAAGTAAATACTTAGCCAATTTCCTAATTAGAAATACTTTTTGGATCAACTTGCATTGTACATATGTCACCAAAAATACTTCCAAAATGTGCTATGGTGATAATAAAAATGTTGACATCAATGAAAACACTTGATCATGCAATAAATAAACACTTCATGCTCTTGTTTCCAAACTGCATCATCAATGATAGGCTTCCAACTTCTAACATTTACTAATGGTGATGATATTCAATATACATCGTGAATAATAAATAGGATAGATAAAACCAAATTTTAGGAAATTTTCTATCTCAGTTTTGACTAATAAAGTGACCTTAGGATTCATATTATGAATTTTTTTTTTAACTATCTTGGCATCAGAACATAGAATGATATTATGAGCCACTATAGACTCATCAATACTAGGAATGTTCTCATATGACCAAGTTAAAATATCGGGATGAGAATATAAATAAAAAATAAAAAATTAGACTCTTCTAAATAAAGGAATTTTTTATCTTAATCACTTTTTCAAAAGATTTAGGATCCATGAAAAAAATGGAGGTATCCCCCTTAAGGAGAGTACTATTGTCTTTAGGATGAGATATAGGATTATTATCATCCACGTTAGGTAAAGGGTCTTTCTCATCAATACTAATAATAGATTCTCCAAAGTATGTTTGTTTATTCAAGTGATACAAGAATTGTCATTTATGGTGATAAGAAGGAAAATGAGAATAGGAACCTAAGAATAATTCTAGCACTACTTATGAAGAGAAAATATCTAGAGGAACTTCATTAGATTCTACCTTGTTTTCAATAAATTAAGGATGAACTAATTTAAGAAGAGGATGCTAGGCGGAAATCATGTTCAAATTCAATCATGGACTATTATTAGCCTTCTTATGATGGTATCCAAGTCCCATATTATGCTCATGAATATCAAAATCTATGGGGACTTTAATACCTTGTTCACTACATCCAAAACCTTTACCTCCATAACCAAATTTAGAAAAGAGATTAAAACTTAGACCATAATGTGTTTGCAACACCTAGGAAGGAGGAGGATCCATGTAAGAGTGTTATTCCAATAATGAGTATCATACTCCTTTATAGGGTCATAATCATCCATCTTACTGGTAATAATGAAAACAATAGATCCTCTTTAACAAAAGCATGATTACCCTCCTCAATAGAGGCACAATCATCTTCCTTAATAGGACCATGATCACTTCCCTTAGTGAGAGGATAATCAAAATTCTTGATAGAGGTGTATGAGATTTTCAAAATTCCCAAGTGGATAGGATCTACTTTGTACTCTCGATAAAAGATTCAATAAAGTACAAGGACCCCCAATCATCACTAGGACTTTCATTCAATTCTGTAATAAACCATTCTAATTATTACTTAATTATATTATTACAAATGACATTATGAATATTTGATTTTAAAAAGACATAACTAAGCAGTTATTTTCAATCATAGCAACACATGTCTAATTAAAATAAGAGTCATAATAATATGTATTCATTTCCAATGTCAATTACAATATCCAAGTTGACTTGGCTCATTTGGCCACAAAATCAATATAATATACAATTTTACATCAAGGATACATCATAGACCACGATAATCATGAAAATTCCCAAAGTTTCCTCTTGATGCTCACCTCCTCTAGTGGACAAGAACATGGCTGAAGTGTTTTAGCACCCAACCATGAAGCTTACACTTCACCAACATTCTTCCAACTTAAAGAATACCTAACCCTACATGGAATGTATCCACCTTTTTTTGTCTTCCACTTTTTTATTTTCTTGCTCTTGTTTATTTATCCATAGTTTTGTATTTTCCTCCTATTTGGCCATAGTATCCACCTTATTTTTGTTTAGGAGGTACAAGATAAATTTTGAAAATCATGTTTTTTGCCCAATTTTTTTGCACTTATATATGGCATTGTAATCTAGTAAAGGAGAAAAATAATTATATTTCCTCTTTAAGAAACCAAAATAATTTCTTGCATGAACTCTACAATCCATTGCTTTATGACCAAATTGATTGCATGAAAAGAAATACTCATAGAAAGAGTGTTGGAACCTATTCATGGGTTCCTATCTTGAAGGTAATGATCCTCTATAGTTATCCTTGTTGTCCATGTGAGGGATATTACCTTATTCCTTATTGGTGCTCTAACTATTGATGAATCTTGTGATAGCATCACCATAGCCTCTTGGATTTTCTCCATTTATCTTCTTTGGGGATTTTGTGATTTTTTTATTTTTAACCTTCTTCATAACAAATACCACTCTTATTGTAAGTCATCCTTTGAGAATTGAGTATTGTAAGATAGGATCAAAATAGCAAAGACAAAGTGACAACTGCTACACTAAATCTAAGCTAAAATCCAAATATAAGCAAGGAAGAACAATCAAACAAAAAGAAAAAAATAAGAGCAATGAAATAACAAACTGTAGAACCCCAATCCAAATACCTGAAAAAAACATAATACACAAACACATTAGGAGATCATATGCAAGTAAGAACAAGGATTCCCCATGAAATCCATTAGCAAATATTTAAATAGGAAATAAAGCAAGAATGAATTGAAAGAACAAGAAAGTAAGCTAAATCCTATTGAAAAAAATGCAAACTCTTAATCCCATGGGGGAATTGGTACCAATTTGATGTGAAAATTAGCCCTTTCCCAACTCCAATGCTAGCTTTGATGATTTGATGAAGATTGTGATACACTTTGATGAAGAGTGATGAGTTCTTCAAGAAAAAAAAAACTACATAATCCTAGCTACAAATTCAAAAATATGGATGGAGATTGCTAAATATTTGAGCATAGTAAGTTTACTCAAATGGTGGATGATCAATATGAAGGATGAACTCTCTATTTATAGATTGACAAGTTGAAGGATTGCCCAAAATAGAGCAATGTGGGACTAAATTTCATCCAATGGAAAAGTGCCACTTGTCCACTTGTGAATGGTTGAAGAATGTACAAGTTTTGATCAATGTGCCAATAAATGCCAATATTTAAATTTTGAAATTGTTGAAATGACATGTAAGAGGGAAAGAAGGTGCATTGAATGCCACTTGGCTCAAGGCAAAAGGACTTTGCAGGTGGAGTAAATTCCTTGTTGGAAGGACAAAGTCCACTTGGATTTTGAATTCAAATTTGAGGAATATTCCTTATAAGATGCCTTGTTGAAGAAAATAGAGATTTAATAAATCAAATAATTCTATTTTCATGTGCAAGTGGTAAAAGATGGAGGATGAGACATGAGAAGAGATTAAATTAATCAAGGTTAATTAATTTAAAGAAGGGATTAAATGATGTGACCTATTTGACTTAAATTTGTGGATTTATTTAAATCAAATATGAGAAGAATATGATAAAGGATAATTAAATAAATATTTTTGATTTATTTAATTAAAAAAGATGATGTTAGATTAAACTAAATAAGGTTTTAATTTATTTAATTTAATAGATAGACTTTAGAGATTTAATCAAATAAAATTAATTATTTAATTAAATAAGGATAATTAGATCGGATAGGTTAATTTAATTATCGAGAAAGGATGACTTAATTAGATAACTGATTTATTTAATTAAGAGAAGAATATTGATGAATTTAATCAGATAGAGGCATTTGATTAAATGGTTAGACTGAAGGATGATTCAAGATGAAGCGATGTTACTGGTCAGGATTAGATGTCCAATGTCAATCACTACATTTTATGTGTCTAAATTTTGCTCCTCTTTGAAGCAATGCACTTGTTGTGTTGGTTCAAAGAATAAACAATCTCGATCAAAGACAAAAAAAAATCATTCTCAACATCTTGCCTCACTATTTCTTGGCAAGGGAAAACATGCCACCATACTGCCCCCTCGAGATATTGGACAAAAAAAATGATTTTTGGGTGATCTCACGAAAAAAAGGATGACAAGGTGCCCGATAGGTCCAGAAAGGCTCTAGGAGGCCAGAAACATGTCTAAATGCAATAAAACGATGTAAAACAGGCCTCAACCAGACAAAAATAGGTGTAAGAGTTCAAAACCCTAGCAAGATAGCCAAACAGGGTAAAAACCCCTAATTTTCAAGATTAAAAAGGGTCTGAGGGGTCACTTTCAATTCATTTTCACACACAACGCTTTAGCCATTTTGAGATTTGAGCTCTAACATTTTGATGAGATGGTGCAATGACAACTTCTGATGCACATTTTTTACCGAGTTCGGACATACCAGTGACCTCCTAGCATTAGGGCACCGGTAAGTGATCTTTACTTGAGTTTTGTTTTTCATTTTTTTGCGTGCATTTAATGCTTTTAAACTTAGTTCTTCCATAGCGGCACTATATAGTGCCGCTCAAATTTCAAAGTGTGTCGCTCGAAGGTCAAACTAGCCTGCCATCCTCAAAGTGCACCACGATGATGGAGTTTGGAGTTTGGAAACAAATTGCAAACTCTGACACTCATGCCAGCAGGGTCATTTAAAAGTGCGACATCGCAGTGCACTTTTGGACTGGAATCTTTCCAAACTATGCCACTTTCTAGAAAAGTGCATCACAGTGGTGCTCTTTTAGAGTTTAGCCCTCCAACGTCATAGTTTACAAATTTCAAACTGTGACACCTTCATAAATAGCGATGCTGGGATGGTTTTTTGGGCATTCCAAATGAAATTTCTCAAAAGTTTTAACATGGCGACCTTCCCTGATGTAGGACACGGCGAGGGAGCTCTATTCACGGGAGCACAAGTCATGGGATATTTTCAGTTACCTACAAGACCTTAGCGACAGGGAGCAAGATCGACTACGGGACATGGGACTATGGTATATTGCTTATGTAGTGCCCATGCATACCCATCTTAGGATGATGTCAGCGCTTGCGGAGAGATGGCATAGTGAGACCTCATCCTTCCACCTTGCTATTAGCGAGGCCACTGTCACCTTAGAGGATGTGTGGTGCATCCTTAGATTATCAATTCATGGTCAGCAAGTTATTTTTGATATGGATGCCAGACGGGATGCTTGTCATTTAGTCCTTGCCACAAATGAGGTTATGTTTGGCGAGGGCTAGATAGAGCTAGAGCATCATAGGATGCTCACATCACCATTTCATTTAGTGGTTGTAGTGATCATCTTTGGTCTTGTTGCCCCAGATCGACGAGGCTGATATTTTAGTCCTGGCTGGGGACTTTGCTGGGAGCGGATGGCTCACGACAGGCCAGTCTATTTTGCATGGGGGCCTGTTCTTCTTGCCTCCCTCTACAGGGACTTACACGAGTATGTCTACCTCAATGGTAGAGCACTCAAAGCAGGTGTTACACTCCTTCATGTGTGGGCGTGGGAGCACATCGCCGTTCTTTAGCCACAAGTCATTGCAGTGTTGATGGGGCCTAATGATCCCCTAGTGTGGCATTACAGATGTGATGTGTCCTTTACATACATGGGTGAGCACAAGATTCCTCACTGGAAGAGGGTCCTAGATGAGATGCAGGTTTTTACATGGCGCCCATACCTTGGTCGCCCTGGATGGGTCGATGATGCAAAGAAAATACTTTTTACCCACCAGGACCACTTTATGCAGGGGCAGGAGCATACTATGGTGGAGAGATACCTACCCAGGTGCGTCCAGTGCCAGTTTGGTGAGGCACAAGACCGACCCAATGATGATTATGTGGCCATATTTTCCCACACTATATCACAAGGTTCGTGGGGGTGATACATTCCTGCCTCCAAGGTCGTAGAAAGCTTCAGACAGTTGGTGGTTTGGCAATGGGTATATGATCAGGGGCCCACAGATCCAGGTGTCACTCAAGCCTACAGAGATTGGTTTCAGCCACCCCTGTGGTTGACAGTTCTAGGAGCACTCTCTGCTTGGCAGAGATCAAGGGGTAGAGGGGGAGGACAAGGACAGAGAGATGGTGAGCGACAGGATTAGTTCGGGCATGGTTCCAGTTCAGCCGGTCCAGGCTGATGTTCAAATGTAGGACTAGGAGCAGGTGCCAGCCAGACAATAGGATCAGGAAGATGCACCACCATGAGCTGAGGGTGAGGGTCAGCCTCACATGTAACCCACTCGAGCACAGCTAGTAGGGCAACTAGATCCCCAAGACACATTGATTGCACAACTACAGGCTTAGGTTCAAACCTTGATGGTGGAGAGGGATTGAGCCAGGGCCGAGAGAGACTAGGCCATTTTGCAGAGACATGCCGTAGAGCTATAGGCAGCCATAGAGATGGGCTAGAGACAATAGTTGGAGACCATGGTGGCCTCCTCCTCTCAGAGTACAATTTCCCTTTTTTCTTTTAGGGAGGTCGTTTGGGAGGTGGATTATTATCGTATGCATTATCATCAGTCTGTACCCAGAGCAGAGTGGGCCCTAGATTACTCGTAGTGGAATAGCTACAAACCAGTAGAGGGTCATGGTGACAGAAGCGAGGGAAGAAGACAGGAGGGTTAGGCCTCATTTTGATCAAGATGATATTCTTTCATGCCATATGGGCCCATTTTTGATAGCCCGATGGGGCTTTTTGTACTTATTGACACACATGTACAGTGATCCGATTATTTTGTACTATGACAGTTACTCGATGATGATATATATGAGATGATGATGTTGATATGATGTGTACCATTTATTTATGCATTTATGAATGGTTCTACTTCTATATGTTGTCCAATAATGTTATGCTATTATGTGATGTATGTATGGATGCATTTCTTTCTGATGATGTATGCATTATTAATAGATCTATGTTATGTCGTTAATATATGATATGTAAATGGATTCATATGATATGTGATATGGATGGATGATGATGTAGTATATATGCAAACGATATGATATGTGATATGAAATGGATGATGTATTGGAGATGATTTATGGTGAATACGTGAAATGATGTGTGAGTCATGCTTTTATAAAAATGATTATGGATGGATGTACACTTTTAATGTAATGGATCCTTATGATGCTATTATGCTTTGAATGTTTATAATGGTATGAAATGATAATGAAATGCAAAAAATTATTGCAATGTGTTTATTTATGAGGTGTTCTATATGATATATCTTGATGTTGAAAATGAGATGGTTTTACGATGCTAAGAATAACAAATATATATTATCCTAAACATGTTAGATGATAATGTAATGTATGTGATGCATTTATTATGATGTGATGTAATATATGAAATGATATGTTAATGCAAAGTGGTATGATGATGGTTTATGTTATGTAAAATGAATGAGATGTGAGAGATGATTTTATGATGTTTATGTGATGTGAATAATAAATGCATTTATGGGATGGTCTATATGAATATGTATGTTTATAAATGCAATGGATTATCTATAATACCCATGTATCTATTATGCAGTATATGGTAATATGAAATGATTATGAAATGTTTTATGCAAATGAATTTTATGCGATGGTTTATGTGATGAATGCAATGTATTGGAAAAAGTGGATGTAATGTGATGAAAAATGGACGTTTTTATTTATGAGAAATGCTTATAATAACACCTTTATATGATGATAAAGATGCAATGCTTATGTTTCATATATGATTTGTTATGCAAATATGCTAATAATCCATGGATATAAGATTGATGATGATGATGATCAACTGTCATAGTACCTTATTAGTATGAAGAGCAAGAAGGGATGAAAGAAGATAAGATATTTCAACAAGACAAAAAGATGGTGAATATGCAAATGATGATGATTACTTGTCGAGGAGTTAGGATTTTCAAAGGGCCAATTTTCTTATGTTTGATAACTCATGTGGTACGATGCATCAAGGTATAGAGAACTAGGATGGCATTGTACCCAGTGTGATGGACTTTGAATTGAAAAACACATAGGATTATTCTTGCTCACACCTGACATACAAAAACCTTGCTAGGATGCACTTTAGAAGTTTCAAACATCTCAGACCAAAACATGGAAAGGTATAACCTATCAATGTAATAGTCAACAAGCTATTCAAAACATCCTCCATACATTTCTAACAAAGAAAGTATTCACCAAGTTATATTACAAGAATATCCAACAAGCACAACAGATAAAAGATAATGATTGTTGCCCCATTCCTATTTCTCTAAATCTTCGTTTCGGATATCATCGAGAGGTCCTTGGAATGAGTGCAATAAGATAAGTCAAAAGACAAAGATAATGTAAACAAACAAGCTAATGTTCTTCAATACTGCTAACCAAAAAGGGAATGTGTTTTTAAGGATAAGAACCGAAACTATTGCCAAAAGATAATGCCCATTGTAGGAAGGATGCATCCTAGGACATGTTAGTGGATGGTGGCACGTCATTTCGTTTATCCAAAGCATTCTTTCTAATAAATAATGGCCATTGTAGGAAGGATATATCCTAGGACATGATGTTATCAGATGATTGAAATGTGATTGATTAGATGATGGACTATCGACACAAAGAGTTGACCAACTTGTTTACATACTGACCTAAACCTGAGACTTGACGTTTTGAGTTTTTACTTTTCACCTACTAGACTTATTTCTGATTGTTTCACCAAAGGTTGAGGATGACAATCATTTATTATGAGTGATGTTATTGCAAGTGAAAGCAAGATGAGAGAGATGGATTTTTTCAAATATTTGGATGTTTTTGACATTTTAAAATGTTTTGAGGCTATTTTTGGTATTTTTGAGATTTTGCAAATGTTTTGATTTTTGATTTTCCAATGTTTTGGAGTTTTCTAATATTTTGACCAAGAGACTAACCTAAGGACCTATCATAGGGGCCTCAAGGGATAATCAATAGATTAGCCTTGCCTACGTTATACACACAGAGACCACATACTTCAATTGATGACTTGACTGATTTATAGATGAAGATATACATGATGAAATGTCAGTTTATTATGACAAACTCCTAAAGGAATGACCTAAGTGTCTTGGGGGATGATCAAAGATCAACCTTGCCTGCGTTCTAGGCTCAGAGGCCCATAGTTCGACAAGAAGACTCTGTTTTTGACTTTTTGACTGACTTTTTGACCTGTTTTTGGATTTTGATATGTTTTGAATGTTTTTGGATTTTAGTGATTTTTTGATGTTATTGGATTTTCTGATTTTCTGATGTTTTGGATTTTCTAATTTTAGGACTTCAAGAATATACATGAATCCAATCTGATAAGAACATGCCCCTAGTGTGATGTAATAGACTACTCCAATAAAGGCAAGACAAATTGACCTTGAGGATGGGTAGAGTAGTACTAGGAAGGGTCATGATACGAAGAACAAACCAAGCTATGGTGCAGATGCAGATGGAGATCTGAATGCGATGGATGATGGAAACGTAATGGATGGATGATGGAGAACAAGCCATGAAGGTCCTGGTGGATGGAATGTGCTTATTTACACAAGGTGCCTGTTTGCTAGGTTTTCACCAAGGTACTTATCCAAAGTGCCACCAAAGTGGTTTTCACCAAAGGACGACTTTTCTCTTTACTTTTTTTAATCCTTTTTCTAATTTTTTTTTGGATTTTTTTGTTGTCACCAAGATGCCTATTTGCCAGGTTTTCATCAAAGTAGCCATTTTTTTTTAGGACATTCTCTATTTTTTTTGGATTTTTGGTTCTATACCTTGAAAGATTAGGTATAAAACTTATTGAGATGAGAGTTGTTCATGGGCTCTTGTAGAGGTTCCCCTTTGGCTGTTGATAACTGATATGCCCTTGACTTATAGCTTGTTGTGATAACAAATGGTCCCAACCAGTTGGTTTCAAAATTTCCTTTTTTGTTTGGATTTGGGACATTCTTCTAATTCTCCTTTAGTACTAGTTCTCCAACTTGGAATGTTCTGCTTTTGATTTTCTTGTTATAGCTCCTCTTGAGTCTGTTTTGATAGACTTGCAAATGATTTAAAGCATCTATATGCCGCTCATCCAATAGCTCCAACTCATTTAGTCTTGATACTTAGTATTCTTCATCTGTGATGAGGTTTTGTAGTGATATTCTTAGTGACAGGAGCTCGATCTCAATGGGGAGTACTACTTTTGATCCATAGACTAGGGAGAAAGGGGTGGCACCAGTGGGTGTGCAAATACTGGTTCGGTATGCTCAGAGGACAGGATTGAGCTGTAGATGCCAGTCACAACCTTTGTCATTGACTATTTTCTTGAGGATCTTTAAAATGGTTTTATTTGTGGCTTTTGCTTGGCCATTTCCTTGGGGATAGTGTGGGGTGGAGAAGTGATGTTGGATTTTGAATTTTTCACACAAGTCATGGACATCCTGATTCTTAAATGGTGTCCCATTATCTGAGATAATGGCTTGTGGGACACCGTAGTGGAAAATGAGATAGTTCAGGATGAACTTTGATATTTGCTTCCCAGTTATATATGTCATGGGTATGGCTTCCACCCACTTGGTAAAGTAATTCATGGTGGTTATGATGAACTTGTGTCCATTAGATGAAGTGGGAGTGATTTTTATAATGAGATTGAGTCCCCACTACAAAAAGGGCCATGGTGTGATGATGGGATGAAGTTCTTGAGCTAGAGCATGGATGAAGTCCCCATGTTGCTGACATTGTAGACACTTTATGACATAATCATGTGCCTCTCTTTCCATTGTAGGCCAATAATACCCCATCCTCAGTAATTTCTTGGCTAGGGTCATTCCACTCGAGTGTGAACCACAGATGTTGTTATGTACTTTGGTTAAAGTGTTTAGTGCCTCCTCAGCATTTAAATAGTGTAGTAATGTTCCTTCTATGCTCCTACAGTATAGGGTATCTCCTAGGATGACGAATTGAGATGCCTTTTTGACAAAGGTTCATTTTAAGTTTGAGGGTAAGTCAGTAGGTATGATGCTTATTTGCAAGTAGGTATAAATTTCATGGTACGAGGGATCATCAGGACCAATGATTTCACACACAAATTCTAATTATTGTACCTCAAATGCTGGTATGAGAAGCTGCTCTACCAAGAATTCATATTTTGGGACATTGTGAGGGATGTCCAGTAGGGATCCAATTGTTGCCATGGCATCTATTGCTTTGTTGTTGGCTCTGGGTATCTACTCAAATGTGATCTTGATAAAGAATTCCTTGAGAGTCTCCACCAGTTTTTTGTATGGAGTGAGCTTATCATCCTTAGTCTGGTATTCATCGTTTACTTGGTTTATTATTAGCCAGGAGTCTCCATATACTCTAAGGGCCATGATGTGCCACTGCACTACTATTCTGAGACCTATGGTTAAAGCCTTGTATTTTGCAATGTTGTTGGTGCAAGAGAATGCCAATTTATAGGACCTTGATATGTAGTCCCCTTGTGGGGTGATAAAGAAGAAATTGGCTCCTGATCTATGTTGCGTGCATGAGCCATCAAAATAAAGTTTCCAATGGTCAGCTATGTTGAGATTGAAGATGGATTCATCTGGAAACTCTGAGATGAGAGGATTCTTTGAATAGATTGGTGTTTCTACAAGCTGATTTGTGATGACTTGTGTTTTAATTGCTTTCCACTCTACATATTCAATGTCATATTATGGTAGTATCATGACCCATTTTTCCATTCTTCGAGTGAGCATTGTTTTTGACAATAAGTACTTGAGAGGGTCAATTTTGGTGATGAGCTTGACTTTGTGCACCAACATGTAATGTCTGAATTTTTGTGATGCAAACACTACTGCTAGATATGCTTTCTCAATGAATGAGTAGTTTAGCTCAAGGTCGACCATTGTCCTACTTATATAATATATGTCCCTTTATGTTCCATTTTCATTGTGTTGAGCTAGAAGAGCTCCAAGGGTTGTTGTTGTTACTGATACATAGAGAATTAATGGCTTTCTTAGGATTGGTGGCATTAGGACGCATGGTGTAATTAGATATTCTTTGATCTTATTGAAGGATTCTTCACACTTTTTATCCCACTTGTATGCTACTCCCTTGTGAAGTAGGTGAGAATATGGATTTTTTTATCTACCAGCTATGCTATGAATCTTCAGATGGACTGAAGCCTACCTTGGAGACCTCTCAATTGTTTCAATGTTTTGGGTGCCTCCATCTCAAATATTTCTTTTACTTTTGTTGGATCTACCTCAATACCTCTCATTGATATTATGTATCCTAGAAAATTTCTTGATTTTAAAGATGTAGTTCTTTAAATTTAATCTAACCTTGTATTCCTCTAGCCTATCAAAAATGGCATTTAAGGTTGCTATGTGATCCTTCCTTTTTCTAGATTTGGCTAGTATGTCATCGACATAATCTTTGACAATTTTATGGATCATGTCATGGAAGATTAACGTCATGTCTCTTTGGTATGTTGTTCCTACATTCTTCAAGCAAAATGGCATCATATTCCAGCAGTAAGTCCCCCATGGACAAGTGAAGGCTGTTTTGTGTTGGTCTTATTTAGCAATCATTATTTGGTTATATCTTGAGAAACTATCCATCAAGGAAAGCATTTCGTGTCCTACCATCATGTCTACAATCATGTCAATGTTTGGAAATGGGAAATCATCTTTTGGACATTCCTTGTTTAAGTCCCTGAAGTTTGTGCAGATTCTGATGCCCCCATCAAGTTTTGAGATGGGAACCAGGTTTGACACCCATTTTGAATAGTCTATTGGTCGAATGAATCCTACATCTAATAGCTTCTTTAGTTCCATTTTCACTAGCAGGGCAATCTAAGGGTGCATTTTCCTGAGCTTTTGTCTAACGGGCTTTGCTTCAAAGTATACTGCTAGGTGATGAACTACAATTTCTGGATCGAGCCCTGGCATGTCTACATAGCTCCATGCAAAGTTAACTTGTCTTTCTCTCAAGAAAGCTGCTAGGAGTTCTTTTTCTTCTGATAGTAATGACTCCGCATAGAATGTGATGTGTGGGGTCTCCTTTGTTCCTAGATTAACTAGATTGTACTTTTCTGCTAAGACTGTTGATTTTTCTTGATGAAGAGCTCTAAAAGGAAGACTGAATCCCCCATCCTCAGACACCTCAAAGAGGTTTTCACCATTGGATGCATCCTTTCTTTTTACTTTTTTTGTGTCAGAGAGTGCCACAGTGTGGTTTTCACTCAAGGACTTAGATATTATTCTTAATTTCCCACTTTTGTGACTCAGGGATTCAATCATTTCCCCATAATAGGCTTGTGTATCTAGCTCAATGATGAACTATGCTTTGTGATCCCCACTTGGAATGTTATCCCATAGTCCCATGAATTCTATGAGTGCCTCATCGTTTTCAAATGTGTCAAGAACTGGTGGTCCTCGTTGGTCATAATCGATGAGTTGGGGGTAAACTAGGCAAATTTCATGATTTTGATGGTGTGACTTGAAATATAAGGTGCTAATCATGAGAAGGGTGGTATCCTCGAAGAGCCTAGGTAGGTTAGTTATGGGATCCTCTTCATCACTACTACTACAAACATCAGTTATGTCAAATGTGAAGTTTTCTATGAATTGTCCTGTAGATACGGGTAAGCGAAGTTCGACTATGGATAGCTGAGGAGGAATATTGACCTTTCTAACTGGAGGACTTTGGCCACGTATGGTTATACTCAGAGGGGAACATCTAAGGCCAATATTTCTCATTTGTGTCTCCGGAATGATAGGTATTATAAGCCCATTGTCATTTTTCCCAAGTCTTTGGTTTCTATCATAACCCATTGCAAGCATCATTTGAAAACCTTTGCTTCTGTCATCCATTGGTAGATTGGTTGTCGGTTGATCATCTTGATATGGGAGATGAGATGGATCTTCCTCTATGACTTCTCATCCAAGATATCCCAAACTTATGAAGTTGGGATAGTCTTTAGGGATGTTTGAGATGTGGAGGATTCATTTTCTTGTGGACATCCTCATGATCTAGGAAATTGTGGTAACTCTCCTACCACAAAATCATTTTTGGGAATCGTGTAGTTTCCACAACCATTATCTTGGATGATGAGTTTGATAATAGAGATGGTTGGAATGGCAAGAGTGGTAGGTGTCTCTGTCACAGAAGTGATTGCGAGAGCGGCTATATCAATGTACGGTGTTGATGGGCCTTCATCATTTTTAGGCACTTGAGATATTTTGTAGTATTTTGCCTCAAGATTCTTACATAGGAGAATGGCTTAGGATCTCCATGGATGGTGACCTCTTGTCCTTCATATGTGAATTTGACACATTGATGGAAAGTTGATGCCACTCCTTGCATTGCATGGATCCATGGATGTCCTAGGAGGATGTTATAAGGCAAGTCAAGGTCCAAGACCTTACAGGTGGTTTCCATGATAGCTGGCCCTACTTGAATAGGGATTCTAATTATGCCTTGGGAGACTCTTTCCTAATCATCATATGCTCTGATTGCGATACCTTTTCCTTTGTTGATGGAATCCTCTAAGATTTTTAACTACTTAATGAGCTTGAGGGAACAAATATTCAAGCCTGCACCTCCATCCACCAAGACTCGCTTGACTTTACTTTTCTGCACTAGGACTTCTAAGTGGAGTGCACAGTTATGAGATGGTTGAGCGGGAAAGTCTTGATTGGAGAATGTAAGAAGGTTTGGAGTGATGATGTTGCCGACCATAGCTTGGAATTGTTCTGCATCAAGATCTGTGGGGATGGTAAATGATGCCAATGCTTCCTCAAGATATTCTTGTGGGCAGATGAGATTTTTAATAACTCCATGATGGAGATTTGTGTTGGCATTCTCTTTAGCTGATCAAGGACATTGTAACCACTGGGAATAGGTCTAGATGTGGGGACTCTGTTTGGCTGGGATGATCCTACAATGGTAACTTTTCTGCCTCTTGTGGTGATTCCACAATCAACTTGAGCTCCTTTGATGGTGATGGTAGCACAGTAGTCATCCAAGGATGCAACAACATGGTCATACACATGATTCACATTCTTGAAGGTTTCTTTCCCCTTATCAGTGTGATTATTTCCTCTATTGTTATGGTTAGGAATTGAATTCGTGTATATTTTGAGGTTTTGGTTTCCCGTTGGCTGTTCCACATTTATAATTCTTTGATCAATGAGGTCTTGGACAATGTTCTTTAGTCTCATGCAACTGTTCGTGGTGTGCCCTTTGATTTTGTGGAATTCGTAGAGCTGATTTTCATTGTACCAAGAAGGTTTAACATCTGTTTCTTGGTAATTCTCATAGGTGGGGATTTTGATAAGGTTTTTTTTTATTAGTTTATTCATGATGACTTCAAGTGGTTCCCTAAGAGCGGTGTGCTTTCACTTGATGAAATTCTTGTTTCGTTGGGGTGGTCCTCTTTGGTCATTAATGTTATTGATCACTTGGTTGTTTGGTTGTGGTGTTGTTGTGTTTGTTTGATGATGGTTTTGGATTTGTTGTTGTGGTGTAGGTGTGTTTTGTTGAGGGGCACTGATAACAACTTTGGCATCGAGGATACCATCATTTGTAACAGTTTTGTTTCTCGTCCATGTGTGAGGTTTATCATTGTAATTGGTGGGTGGGAGATTATTCTATTGTCTAGGATATGAAGCTGATCCTCTAGGTTGTGTCATAAGTGGATTTAGAATGGTGTTGGTGGAGGTGGGTGGTGCCATCATGTTGGTGATTGATATTTGATTGGTGGATGGTGTGATAAATGTGGTTGGTCCTTGAGAGACCATGATTTGAGATGTTAGGGGGGTTGATGATGTTGTGATTGCTTGCATAGTTTTCATCTGTTGTTACGATGTCGATGACAGGTTTTGAAAGTTTGGTGTGATGTTTTGATTGATGTTTGGGATGTTGGTTTGATTTTGATTGATATTTAGTAAAGGTGGAAGCCCTAATCCAAGAAGTGGTGTGGATGATGGTGGCAATGGCAGAAGAGGTGAAAATGTGAGGGATGTGATCTCTTGAGAAAATGGTATAGTGTCGAAAATGCCCCCTGGTCCGAATATGTCACCCTCTCCTTGTGAAGATATGGAGAGAGAGGTTTGGGGTGTTGTGTGGAAGGATGATGATGATGGATTATTAGGATCATGGAAAGTGAGAGGGACATATGTATGTAGTGTATTTTGTCCCAAGATGTTGTTTGCATCCAATTCTAGATTATTGACAAGGGGGTGTGTTTGTATTGCATTGAGAAATGCACTTCCCTTGTTAATATTAGGTTGAGTTGGAGCAAAAGATGTTGTGACTTGTGGGATGATTTGAGTAATGTTTTGGGATGGGGGTGTATATGAGATGGGGATGGTAGATGAGATTGGAGGCATGACCTCTAAAGATGGTTCCACTATAGAGCTCACATCAAAATCAAAAGGTATTTTAGCCCCTTGTTTTGCTAGTTCGAGCATGTATAGTGAAGGATTAAGCCTCATCATGATATTGATAATCTTATGGTTCTTTGGATTTTGGATCATTTTAGTGATTTCTTCATGTGACATCCCAAATCTAAGATCTTCTTCTTGGTTTTCTTCTTGTGCATTTTGTGATGATGAGAGAAAATTAGTCAAAGGATTGCTTGATTCAACGGGATTCATTTCAGAGTTTTTTTGGCTTAGGTCACTTGAAGCGGGTGTTTATTTGCTGGCTTCAATGTTATTTTTGTGTTAAGATCTAGTCTGCACCATAAAATAGGGATCAATCTATCTTTAGGTACAAAAGAGAAAATTTTAGGATGATTTAAGGATAAAAGGGTGATAATGATATCGATGTTTAATGGATGTTTGATGTGTGATTGGAACTCTTTTAAGAAAATCTTGAAGGATATGTTAAACTCTAGGAATTGATTTAGGATTGATTTGTTTTGGATTTAGATTTTGGTGAACTCATGAACTCTAAGGGGTTGGATGTTACCCTAGAGTTAAATTGTTCACAATATGATAATTTGTCTAGGTGTGAGAAGAAGGATTCATCTAAACACTCCTATCCAAACAAGATGATATGAACTCCTCAACCCGAGGATGTTGGATGTTTATCAAGGGATGAATTTGTTCACAAGTTTTGATAATTTGATCAAATATGTGGAGAAGGATGCATCTACACATATTCAATCAAACAAGGTTATTTTGGGTTGATTTCAAATGATTTGCCCAAAGTTTAACATAAGGATTTTTTCAAGACTTTCGAAGAGTTGATGATGAGATGATTTTGGTTTTTTTATGTTCAAAGATGGATGAAGATTTGACTTTGATCCTAATATGTACCTAAAAAAGATGCTTTTTTTACTAGACCTCGGTATTGAAGAACATACAATACTCCTAAGGACCTTTCAACCAAGAAGTGGTTCAAATTGAGCATACATTTCTGAATTGTTCAAAGGGATGAGTCTATAGAATCTTGTAAATTTTTTGCTTATCTTGATATGTTGCTTTTGATTGCACTTCCTTTTGTATTTATTGATGACCTTTCAAGTGTGACTCCTAAATTTTGAACTTTTACTTAAGGACTTTTGTTTTGGGATTTTGACTTTCTTGGAAATCATGAGGTTTCAACACATGTGAGAGCCAATTTTGTTATCTTTGCTTAGTGACTTTGTTTTACCACAAACACTTTTTTGATTAGGTTTCCAAACTAGATGTCTGATGTCTCAATTTCTTTGAATCCCACAAAGTATGTTATGTGGAAATCAAGGAAATCAAGGCAATGGTTACCTATTGTTTAACAATAGTAGACAAATTGAGATGTAATTTCAAGTGTTTAGAAACCTCTAAGGATGTAAATCCCAAGGGAAAGCAATAACACACAAATTAGGTCAATTGTATTTGCCTCCTAAAGGGTTTGAAATTTTGATGATGATGTTAAGTGTTTGTTTCCAAGTGTTTCCAAACAAGCAAAGTGTTTTGATACCAAGAACATGCACAACCCTATGGATATGAAATGCAATATTTGTTGAGTCCCCACTTGGAAAAGTCTAGCTATGCTTATCTTTAATGAATGGTTAGATGTTTGACCCCATTGGCTCCCCTCCATGACACTCACTTATATGGGGCAGTCAAGCATCAACACCCATGAAACTCCCATGGAAAGCTTTCCATTTCTACTAAAGACCATAAAAGTGTGGGGTAGCTTGATAATGACTGTTCTTGCACCAACAAATATATCAAGGATTTTGGAAATTCTAAAACATGAGTTTTAATTTGAACTTTCCATTCGTAGGAGTTGACTGAACATGGCGAGAGACCATTGCTACCCTTCTCATTGGAGCCAATCGCAAGATATTGGTGTTTATTCCAATACCCACATTTATATCCCAGTTGGAAATACTCTCGGGTTCAGAGTGTTACCGGTTGAGTCATTCCCTTATGTGAGTACTTTTTCCCCAAGGCAGGCCCTCTAAGATAAACAATAGCAAGTAAATGTATTCATAGTTCGATCAACCTTTATTTAGAAACAAAGGGAGAACACATGCAATAGATTTACTCACACTCACACAATTTTGTCCAATTTTAAACCCAAATTGAAGTGTGTATGGGAAATTATTTACACAACTTAATGTCACCAAAAGCCTTCGTATTCTCAAGATCATCATGAGGCGCGAGAGAAGTGCATACGTCTTTTGATGATATTACTTTGTGTATGTAATTGCAAAACAATGTAAACACTTGTTTATTTTAGATCCTCAAAGCAAAAGTGACTTTGTTTTAAAGCACCAAAGTAAGTGTGAGAATTTTCCTTGTTCAATTTTTAATCCCAAAACAAACTTTAATAAATTTGAGTCCTAATGTTCTTTTTAAGCCTTTTTGTAACAAGAATTCAAAAAATATTTTTAAAGCCCAAAACAAAATTAGTAAGTCCTAAGCATAAGAGACAACAAGTTTTTCATTAAGAGGAATAATGACTCCTCTAAGAGTGTTAAACAAACAATAGAGTGTTTAAAAACACTTGCTTTTGTGAAATGACATCATCATGCTTCTCTTCCTTTTCATCTTTGATTGATCCAACCTACAACACAAATCAGTAATATTCTACAAAACAGGGGTTAAAAAGGCAATAAATAGACAAAAGAACCATAATTTAAAAAGAAGCACGTGTTATAAATAAAATCTCACTTCATACTCCCCTCCAACAGTGCAATCCACAAAGGCATCATAGTTTGATTTCTCCAACGGTGCTATATAGCGTCATTTACTAGTCAGTGTCGCTCTACAACCAGACCAGTGAGCATGAATGCATCACACTTTTGACAAGCAGTGTAGTTTGGCTTTTTGAAAGATTCCCACGGGTAAAATAGGTTCAATGACGTAGTTTGGAATTTAAATTTTTGGGTGGGAAGACAGGCATCGTAGTTTGAATTTTTAGTGGTTCCATATAGCAATGCTGGAGAACCAACAGTGCTGAATAGCGACGCTGAGCTTCCAGCAGTGGAGTTTTCCTATAGAAAAAGAAAAAATGCGGAACTTTTGACAAAAACATGATTAGAAGATGAGATTTCCCTCCTTCTAGCACAAAATATAGAACCCCAATCCAAATACCTACAAAAAACACAATACAAAAACACATTAGGAGATCATATGCAAGTAAGAACAATGATTCCCCATGAAATCCATTAGCAAAGCTTTAAATAGGAAATAAAGCAAGAATGAAATGAAAGAACAAGAAAGTAAGCTAAATCCTATTGAAAACAATGCAAACTCGTGATCCCATGGGGGAATTGGTGCCAATTTGATGTGAAAATTAGCCCTTTCCCAAATCCAATGCTAGCTTTGATGATTTGATGAAGATTGTAATCCACTTTGATGAAGAGTGATGAGTGCTTCAAGACAAAAATTTGCATAATCCTAGCTACAAATTTGAAAATATGGATGGAGATTGCTAAATATTTGAGCATAGTAAGTTTACTCAAATGGTGGATGATCAATATGAAGGATGAGCTCTCTATTTATAGATTGACAAGTTGAAGGATTTCCCAAATTAGAGTAATGTGGGACTAAATTAAGAGAAGAATATTGATGAATTTAATCAGATAGAGGCATTTGATTAAATGGTTATACTGAAGGATGATTTAGGATGAAGTGATGTTAGTGGTCAAGAAGAGATGTCTAATGTAAATCAATACATTTTATGTGTCTACACAAACTCCCCATGTTTGAAGTTGAATAACCTTCCTTGTCTCTCCTCAAAATAGCCCTTGCAATTTTCCCTCATATCATTGTAAGAAAGTACTTGTAAACAATAAGCATGAATAATGGAGATATGTGATTGTTAAATCAAAATTGGAGGAGAATACCTTATTTTAAAAAAATCCATTTGAATGGATGAATGAGATCAAAGTTATAGAAACATTCTTAGATTGATAGTTGATGATTCATGAACCATAGAGTAATGGGCTAGGGATGGCTATGAAATGGACAGTCAAGATTGAAAAGAGACCAGAGACAATAAATGGTTGATATTCAAAAATGAGAGAGTGGAGGGAGATAATAGAGGAATTAAATAATAAAATTATTTAATTCATGAGAGGGGAATCTTTGACCAAGTAGGGGGAATAAATATATATTTTAAACTATTTATTTGTGGAAGAAGAAGAAAATGAGCATTTAATTAAAATGATTGTGCAACCAATTTAATTAAATAAGAGGAAATAGAAAAGGAGGATTAAATAATTAATTTAGATTAATTATTTAATAAGGAAGAAATGACAAAAGGAAATTGAATAATTTTAATAATTATTTAACTATAGAAGAAGGGAAAGACTAATGAATAGATAAGTAATTAAAAAAATTATTTAACTATAGATGAATAACGAAAAGAAAATTAAATAAATGATAATTTATTTAATCATTGAAGGAAAGGGTGTTAATGACACAATTAAATTTATTTAATTGATAGGAGAAGAATGAAGATCAAGAGAGTGAATTAATTAAATAATTAACATTATTTAACTAATAGAGGAATGTGATCAAATGAAATAATTAAATAATTAAAATTATTTAATTGCACAAGGAAGAAGACCAAGACAAAGGAAAAATGACACTTGTAGGCCAAGACATTTCTTAGTGTCTAAATTTTTCCCCTCTTTGAAATAATGAAATTCATCACGTTGTGTCAAATAAATTTAGTCAAAATATTCCCTAGTGAAATTAGGGTGGACATATTCCCCTCGAGAGAATTTTTCAAATTTAAAAAAAAAAAAAATTGGAAAATTGTTTTGATACTTCAATTTGACAGCCAAGAGTTCAATGGTGGTAACAAAATTGATTTTTGAGGTCATTTAGGGGGTCAAATTTAGGTTCAAAGTGGCCAAATAGCATTCCCAATACACATCCCTAGTGAAGACCCTAATTTTTTTTCCTATAAATATGCCCTTGATTAAGAAATTTGGTCATTAGTGCATTCCAAATTTAGAAAGTTTAAGAGCTCTAGGAGAGAGAAGTTGAGAAGATGTCATCAGTTACACACTTTG
This sequence comes from Sequoia sempervirens, assembly GCA_007258455.2. Taxonomy (NCBI): domain Eukaryota; kingdom Viridiplantae; phylum Streptophyta; class Pinopsida; order Cupressales; family Cupressaceae; genus Sequoia; species Sequoia sempervirens. Next base: position 189,614,254 of record VDFB02000015.1, on the reverse strand, counting down.
CACACCAAGACTACCACATTTTCACCTTCTACTAATCTAAGGGAGCGTCAAACCCAGTAAATACTGCAAACCTACTTTGTGAATTTTTTGATTTTCATGCATTTAGGACTAGGAAAAATTTAGCAAGTAATTGCGTGAAATGCAGTTTTATGCAATTGCATGCGTGAATGATGCATGTGACTATAGTTAGTCGCAATCACCTCATCATGACATAATTTCTAGGCCATTGGGGGGTAGTTGTGGTGTGACACATCTAAAAGGGTGTGCCACATTTTCTTCTTGTGTCATAAACATGACCAGGAATGACACAATCGACATAAAGCATTGTAAGCACAAAGGGGAATGATGTATGTGAAAATGAAATGACACAACTGACAAGGGGCTGATCACAATTGAACTCGGTGACACATTTACTAAGATGTGTGATGCAATTTTTTTTGCATGACGCATGTGAAAAATAGTGATGCGAATGACTTCTATGACACAATTGACTAGTTATAATTTTTCCTCATTTTAAGATAAAATGACTTGTCCAATTTAGGTCCAAAAGTTCAAATGAAGTGATAGGGAGGTTGGGTGAAACTTTCATAGTGTCATGCTCTATGTCTTGTTAGAAGACTTTCAAGGTTATTTGCTCCATCACCTTCACCTATAGGTTCCCTTCTCATGTTTAGGTACCCCTGGTTCTCCTGGCCAACCCCACTATTAACACTTATTCAACCATTCAAGTCAAACTTGGTGCCAAAGGTCTAACTCTTCCTTGGCCTTTAATCTGCCCTAAAGACTAACAACACCTCAACTCTCCATTAGACCTTGCAGGGGTATAGAGATTCCTTCAATAGTTTCCAACCATCCTCCTAGGGTTCTTGGAGGTTCACAACACTTCACCTTTTCATCACTTTCACAAACCCTCATCTAGGGTTAAAAAGGCTACTAGCCAAGAGCCCCAATTAGGCCACCATCTCTGAGTAAACTGGTCTTTGCTCAAAAATATTCCAAGAACACCCCATTCTTTCTTTGAGGTCCTTGGTTCAATTGCGCAACTCTCAAATATTTTTGGGGTTTTGGGATTTTATCAGCCGTACAAAGCCAAATCTTGAAAATGGGCATAAACTAGGGTTTTAAGCTATTTTCTAGTTGCCTTCAATCTGTCAAGCCTTTTCACTCACCAAAAGAGTTAGTAGAATCTCCTCCTGCTTACCAGACCTTGGTAAGACCTTTCCCTGCCTTCTTAAAAATGATATTCAGCAAGAAACAATCACCCCTGCAAGTTAAGTGCCTTGCACTCCTTGTCTTCCCTAGCCGGGCTCTTCTTGGCTCGCCTAGGGCAAGACTTTGTTGACAACTCCCATGCTCACACCAACCCTAGAACCTACCATATGTACACACATGGAGTCTAGACACTATTCCCAAAAGGCCGTACAATTTGTACTTTGGGAAAGTGGCCTAGCACTCCATTCTTTCCTAACTATTTGGTTCAGACCAGCAACAAGGTTAAAACAAGAATATTTACAAATAGTGATTAAAAATGAATAAAGGAACTAAATAACGACATACAAACTTAGAAGACTAACAATACTACATCCTTCATACAAAATAGTAATAAATTCAATCCATTAAAGCTCTTCCTTGAAGCAAAATCAGAAAATGACTCATAAAACACTATTTTACTTCCAATTCACAAAGTTTTCTCACAATGCTAAAGCTTCCTCCCCTATTCTCAGGTCGAGGCACACCTTAAATAGGGTTCCTCAATTAGTTATCTACTTTGGTGGGACTTATTCATGACCTAATGGCCAAAGTTAAAAAATCCACTATGTTTTTCAACTTTTGCCAAATGTTAGCAACCTAAGCAAGATGAGTTACTAAACTCATCCATCCTTTCACTTCTTATTCTACTGATCACAACAGATCAACACTTATTCATAAAACTCAAATGCTAACTAAATGGTCAACATGACCTCAAAATAACACATCAAAACAAAATTAAACCTAGACTACTTAAGTGCCTAGTGTTTCCTAGGTGCTCCTGCACCATTCCCCCCCTCCTTGCACAAACTCTAAGGAATGTGAGGAGAGATTAGTGATTCATCAATGCCCTACTTCTTGAACTCTTCTTCATCTACCCAAGTAGCCTCATATTCATGTTTGTTCTTCCATTTGATAAGATGCTCCATATACACCTTATGCCTTGTAGACTTCTTCACCCTTGACTCCAAGATTCTTTATGCCTAAAGCTTGGCTAGAGTGGGCAAGGCTATGTTGCTTACATCCTTGAATATTTCCCTATTTCCCTGATCTAAGTTACTAACTGTTCCCTTATATCTGATCAGATCAGCTACATTGAATATTGGTGAAATTCCTAAATCATGCAGGTAACTCCACCTTGTATGCATTTTTCCCATACTTGGCTAACACCTTGCATGGTCCCACTCTTTTCATATGCAATTTTGGTTGATGTACCCTTTGGTAACCTATATTTGTTGAGGTGGACCATGACATAGTCTCCTACTGAAAATTGCAAATCTTTTCTTGACAAATCTACCTTATCCTTTAACTTTTGTGTAGCTTCGATGACTGTCTTCTTTACCTGCTCCTAAATCTCCTTCATGGTCTGAGTGAATTCCTCTATATTTCCACTCCTATTCTCCATAGCTTCTAGATCTTTGAGCTCACACACACCTCTTGGGTGCATCCCATACACTATTTCAAAAGGGCTCTTCCCTGTAGTCCTGTTCACACTGTAATTGTATGCATACTCATCCTATGAGATAACCATGTACCATGTCTATCCATAATCCTTAGTTAGGAATCTTAGAAGGTTACCTAACACATTATTAACCACCTTAGTTTGTCCATTATTATAAGGATGGTAAGCTAATCCAAAGGATAAATTGATACCTAATCTGCTCCATAGAGTTTTCCAAAAGTGACTCATAAACTTCACATCTCTGTCTGATACAATGCTTAAAGGCAATCCATGGATCCTTACAATTTCCTTGAAGAAAAGATGAGCAATGTAACTAGCATCATGTGTGGTCTTGCAAGGAATAAAATGACTCATCTTACTGAATCTATCCACCACCACATAAACACTATCATTCCCTGTCTTTGTCATAGGGAGTCCTACAACAAAATCCATGCTAACACACTCCCATGGTCTGTTTGGAATGGGTAGAGGTTGATACAAACCTGCATTGCTAGCTCCCCCTTTGGCTTTCATACAAACTACACACTGCTCCACATACCTTCTGACATCCCTTGGCAACTTGGGCCAATAGTAAAACCTTTGTACTAGTTCCATTGTCTTGTTGTTACCAAAATGACCACTAAGACTACCATTGTGTTTTTCTTGGATAAGATTCTCTCTCATAGAACCTTTTGGCACACACAACTAGTTTCCCTTAAATAACAATCCAATTTGTAATGTATTCTTCAAGTATTGACTATGAAAATGATTCTCAAAGTCAGAACATACCTTGTAGGCCTCCAAGAAGTCTTCATCTTCACCATAGAGATCCTTGAAACTCTCTATTCCAATGCTCTTGATCTATATCTCTTGCACTGTCAGCAATCTTCTACTTAGTGCATCTGCCACCTTGTTCAACCATCCCTTCTTGTGCTTGATGGTGAAGGTAAAAGCTTGGATGTATTCCATCCATTTCAAATGCCTATTACTTAGCTTCTCTTGTGTGTTGATATAGCTAAGTGCCTGATTTTCAGTAAAGACTACAAACTCTTTGGGTAGAAGGTAATGCCTCCACTTCCTAAGTGACTGAACTAAAGCATACAGTTCTAGGTCATAGGTAGAGTACTTTTCCTTAGCTTCATTGAGCTTTTCACTAAAGAAAGCTATAGGCCTACCTTCTTGGCTTAGCACTCCTCCTACGGCAACTCCACTAGCATCACATTCCACAGTAAACAACTTGTCAAAACTAGGTAATAAAAGTATAGGTTGAGTTGCCACTTCTTGTTTTAGTTTCTCAAAACCTTTCTCAGCTTCTTGAGTCCACTTAAACTTAGTCTTTAAACCACCTTTTTATTGTATCTAGGATTGGTACACATATGCCACTAAAGTTCCTTATGAATTTTCTATAAAATTGAGCCAATCCATGAAAAATCCTTACCTCTATCCCTGTGGTTGGTGTAGGCCAGTTTAGAATAGCTTCCACCTTGCTTGGATCCATCTTCAATGATCATTGGGATACTACAAACCCCAAATACACAAGATCCTATTTGAAGAACTCACATTTCTCTAGATTGATGGCTAACTTCTCCTCTTGCAATCTTTTAAGAACCAACTCCACATGCTTTAGGTGTTCTTCTAATGTCCTACTGAAGATGAGTATATCATCAAGATATACCACCACAAATATCCCTGTAAAGTCTTTGAGCACTTCATTCATGAGTCTCATGAATGTGTTAGGGGCATTAGAGAGGCCAAATGACATCACTCTCCACTCATACAACCCATCATTTGTCTTAAATGCTATTTTCCACTCATCTCCATCCTTGATTTTGATATGATGGTATCCACTCTTGAGATCCAACTTGGTAAAGTATTGAGCACCTCCAAGACAATCCATCAAGTCCTCAATTCTAGGAATAGGGAACCTATACCTAATTGTGATTCTATTTATTTCCCTAGAATCAGTGCAAAGTCTCCACTTACCACCTTTCTTGGTTGCTAAGACCATTGGTACTACACATGGGCTAATGCTCTTCCTAATCAATCCTTGATCTAACAACTCCTGTACTTGCCTAGCTACTTCTAGGTTTTGATCAGGTGTAAGCTTATAGCTGATTTGTTTGGTAATGAAGCCCCTGGTATGAAGTCAATTTGATGACTAATGGATCTCTTTGGAGGTAAGGTTGCTGGTGTTCCATCAGTCACTATGTCCTTATACTTCTCAAGCAACTTTTGGACTACTCCAGGTATGATTGTTTTCTCAGTCTTTTCCTCTCCCTTGGTTTGTACCATGACCACATATCCTTCACCTCCTTGATGTAGGTTGTTAATGAACTCTTTGCCACTGCTCAATAAGACACTAGGGGTCTTTGACTATCCTTCTTCATCTAACAGTGACTGCAACTTGAATGTCTTTCCATCTTTCTTGAATGAGATAGTATTGGCTTTTCCATCATAGATGGCACCTCTGTCATACTGCCATGGTCTGCCCAATAGAAGATGGCATGCATCCATGGGTAATACATCACAAATTAACTTGTCCTTGTATCCTCCAATAGAGAACTCCACTGTTGTCTGCTCATTAACAAGAACACTTTGTCCTTTGTTCAACCATGTCACCTTGTAGGGATTAGTGTGGGGTACCTTTTCCAACTTCAATTTCATCACTGCCTCCTCTAAGATTATGTTGTCAGTAGACCCTGAGTCCACTATAACCTTACACAACTTTCCAAGTATTTTGCATCTCACCCTAAATAAGGCTCTTCTTTGTTTTGGCTCTTCCTTGACCAGTTGTCTTATCAAAACTCTACTAAACATCAAATTCTCCCCCACTTCTAATTCAATGTGACTAACCTCTGGTGATTTGACACTCATGTTGTCCTCTTGTGCATATTCCACTCTCTTCTCAGTATTTGATGATGATGCTTTCTCCAGGCACCTATAATTAGGATGACCTACTTGACCACAATTATAACATTTCATAGTGGCAAAGTATGAACTACTTCTGCCTCCTCCTCTTCCTCTATTTGAACCTCCTTGAAGTCCTCTACCTTTGTTATATCCTCCTCTAGAAGTTGTTTCACCTCCATGCTCTATGAGTTTAGACTCTCCCTGACTTCTTGGTTTAGTCCCTCTACCTTGATATCCACCTCTATGTCCTCTTTGATCTCTACCTTTACCTCTTCTCTTAGAAGTCTCTTCTTGTTTCCTCTTGCTTCTTTCCTCAATCTTTATAGCTAATTGGTAACATTGGTGTACTATCTTGGGACTTAGAAGAGTCATTTCCTCTTGAATGTTCCACTTCAAGCCATTAAGATATCTAGCCACCTTGAGACTTTCATCCTCTGTCACATTAGACCTCATGCAAAGTTTTTAAAACTCCTCAGTATAAGTGTTCACATCTTGGTCTCTTTGCCTTAAACTCTATCTTTTCTTGTGTAACTGAATCTCATAATCATCTGGCATGTATGCTTCCCTCACTTTGGCAACCATTCCTTTCCAAGTTGAAATAGGTTGCTTTCCTTCCTTTTCCCTCTCTATCTAAATGAATTTCCACCATGTCAAGGCAGAACCTCTTAGTCTTGATTTGGCCACCTTTACCTTCTGTGCTTCTATGACCCCATCACACTCAAAATGGTTTTCCATTCCCTCTATCCAATCCACTACTAAATTAGCTTCCATTTTTCCACTAAACAGTGGTATGCCTTCAAGTGCTTTTCCACTCAAAGCCTTCAATGCTTTCAAGAAAGGCTCTTCTTTCAAAATAGGGTCAGGTTCCGGGGTCTTGTCTTCCTCTGTAACCTCTTCTTCCTTTGGTATCCTTCCCTCTAACTGCGCATTCCTCATTACTTGCTCAAGTTGGGCTATTCTTTCCCTCATTAGCCTATTTTCTTCCTCTTGTTCTTCAACCATCTTAGCTAATTCAACATTTGTCACCATGATGGTAGAACCACTAGATTCAAGGTCTGACATACAAGATTCTTTCCAAACCTTTAACTTGCTTTGATACCAATCTGATAGGGAGGTTGGGTGAAACTTTCATAGTTTCATGCTCTATGTCTTGTTAGAAGACTTTTAAGGTGTTTTGCTCCATCACCTTAACCTATAGGTTCCCTTCTCATGTTTAGGTACCCCTAGTTCTCCTGGCTAACCCCACTATCAACACTTATTCAACTAACCAAGTCAAACTTGGTGCCAAAGCTCTAACTCTTCCTTAGCCTTTAATCTGTCCTAAAGACTAACAACACCTCAACTCTCCATTAGACCTTGCAGGGGTATAGAGATGCCTTCAATAGTTTCCAACCATCCTCTTAGGGTTTCTGGAGGTTCACAACACTTCACCTTTTCATCGCTTTCACAAACCCTCATCTAGGGTTAAAAAGGCTACTAGCCAAGAGCCCCAATTAGGCCTCCATCTCCAAGTAAACTGGTCTTTGCTCAAAAATATTCCAAGATTACCCCATTGTTTCTTTGAGTTCCTTGGTTCAATTGCACAACTCTCAAAGATTTTGGGTTTTTGGGCCTTGATCAGCCGTACAAAGCCAAATCTTGAAAATGGGCATAAACTAGGGTTTTAAGCCATTTTCTGGTTGCCTTCAATCTGTCAAGCCTTTTCACTCACCAAAAGAGTTAGTGGAACCTCCTCCTACTTACTAGACCTTGGTAGGACCTTTCCCTACCTTCTCAAAAATGATATTTAGCAAGAAACAACCACCCCTGCAAGTTAAGTGCCTTGCACTCCTTGTCTTCCCTAGCCGAGTCTTCCTAGCTCGCCTAGGGCAAGAATTTTCTAACAGCTCCCATGCTCACACCAACCCTAGAACCTACCATATGTACACACATGGATTCTAGACACTGTTCCCAAAAGTTCATACAATTTGTACAGTGGGAAAGTGGCCTAACACTCCATTCTTTCCTGACTGTCTGGTTCAGACCAGCAATAGGGTTAAAACAAGAATATTTACAAATAGTGATTAAAAATGAATAAAGGAACTAAATAATGACATAAAAACTTAGAAGAATAACAATACTACATCCTTCATACAAAACAGTAATAAATTCAATCCATTCAAGCTCTTCCTTGAAGCAAAATCAGAAAATGACTCATAAAACACTGTTTTACTTCCAATTCACAAAGTTTTCTCACAATGCTAAAGCTTCCCCCCCTATTCTCAGGTTGAGGCACACCTTAAATAGGGTTCCTCAATCAGTTATCTACTTTGGTGGGACTTATTCATGACCTAATGGCCAAAGTTAAAAAATCCACTATGTTTTTCAACTTTTGCCAAATGTTAGCAACCTAAGCAAGATGAGTTACTAAACTCATCCATCCTTTCACTTCTTATTCTACTGATCACAACAGATCAAAACTTATTCATAAAACTCAAATGCTAACTAAATGGTCAACATGACCTCAAAATAACACATCAAAACAAAATTAAACCTAGACTGCTTAAGTGCCTAGTGTTTCCTAGGTGCTCCTACACCATGAAGACTTTATATGTTAGTGTAATTAATTATTTATCACACTAGCCTAAGTTAACTTAGGTCTTGCATTATTTATTCCTAGGTTGCATAAATTATAAAATCAACAATAATGGGGTAATTCCCCTTTCCATGTTTGTAGGGGATAAGATTCCTTCTAGAAGATGAGTTGTCCTTCTAGAACTTATCTCAAATCTTTTATCATTCCCTAGATAGGTTGTTAGGGTTCACATGTTAGATCATGACACATGGGAACATCATATTTCATCTTGCATCTCAACCTTTCCTATATAAGGAAGGTCCTTGTACACATTTGTATCATATTTTGTCATTTTCATACCTCATCATTTGAGAGGTCTTAATATCAAGCACACTCATTCTGGCATATCCTCTTATGGAAGGTTTATCATTGTCTTTACAGGTGTTCTTGGGTGTTGAGCTAATATCTTCAGCTCTTTCATGGTATCAGAGCCCTTCTTGCAAGACCCTTCCCAACTCTAAGGATTGAGCTATGGGTGTAAGATCTTTTTGAGGTTGTCTCCATATTAGGGTTTTCTTGGAAGGTCACTTTCAGCATGTTTTGGAGGAAATCTGAGCTCATATCCAAGTCCAAGGTTGTTGAAAAATTCAAGATCAAATCGACCTTGCCATCAGATCCAGAGAGCCTGAGAGACAAAAATCAACATATAATACACCCTATTTCAACGTTGGTTGTTTATGAGGAATTTTTTTTTACCCAGCAGGCCGTATGACCTACCAAGTATAAGGTACGATATATTTGCAAAATAAAAAATTAAAATTTTTATTATGTTCAACAAAATTTATTTATTCATTGGGCTATTTATATTTCATTGGGCCTTATTCATGTTTTTAGGCTATTAAAATATTTTGGGGCATATATTATTCATTTGGTGGTATTTAAAAAAAAAATTGTGGACAGTATCTTATACTTTTGTACCAGTCCGTAGTCATTTTTGGCCTTTTTATTTTTCTCACCGGCCCCTCTTTCCACTCCCTCCATCGTTGGTGTTTGTCCCAGCTCGCTAACACCTTTCTCTAGTCATCCAACACCTAGCATCCTCCATCCAAACCCCCAGTTCTATCCAAGCTAGGACCTCCACTTGGTGAAGCAGCGTCACCATCGCACATCCCGCCCGCCTCCCGCTTAGTGGCGGGTTCTTTTTTGCAACTATGTAGGGTGCGGCCATATGGAGGAGTTGGTGCTAGCCTGTAGGGGCTGAAATTTTTTTCCTAGTTAGCCTTTCATGTACCTAAAATTACCTAAGATAGCTTTTTTTTTCATTTTTCCATAACTTTTTGCACGGTGTCAAAAATTTGCAAACAAGATATTGTTTGAAAGTTTATTCTGCGTACTTTGTAGTGGTGCAGGCAATTTTTCCAGATTCTGCTATAGGTACAAATCATATCCATTTGAAGTTAGATCTCCCATTATGACCTCTGAGCTCATAACTTTTAGCCAATTTCTCAGATTTTGGTGATTCAAGCTACGTTTGGAAGATATTTAGGATCTCTTTCATTGTGTCCATGCACATTTTCTAGATTTAGCACTGGGTATTATGTATTCAGTATTTCACACATTTGGCATTTTGACTGATTACTTGGACATCCTTAGTCCTAGAGAGGTTCTATCAGTTTGGGAAGACTTCATTTGTAGTATATATCATATTTGGGAGTTTTTATTAGATATTGAAGGATATTGTCTTTGTAATTGTGGAGGTCATTCATAGTTCATTATGGGGTTTTCATTTCATCCTGCTTTGATCATGTTGAAATGGGGAAACTATACACAATGGAGAAATGGTATCATCACACATCTCTGATGGCTTCATTTGTTGCCACATTTGTATAATCTTATTCCCCCTCCTACTATTGACAATAAGAAATTTGCTTGGAATTGCAAAAGGGATCATGTCCTAGGAGTCACTGTAATGCATATTGATGTTTCCACTTTGAAAAGTGTTGATCATTGTGATTTCCCTCACACTCTTTGGAATAAAATTTGGTAGATAAATGGAGATCATGATACTCAGGAATTCCCAGATGATCCTATTTCAAATTGTCATGTGCCTCTTCATTTGTCAGATAGGATACCCTATGATGCAAATACTATGCAGGAGTTTGAATATTTGGAATAATTTGAATCTTCAGATGAGGATGAAGAGGGTTCTTCTAATTCTCCTACTTCTCCATTAGAGATAGTTGATGTACCTTCATCTTCAATGATTCCATGTGCAAAGTCATTGATTGAGGCTCCTATCATTCCTATTCAACAAGAAAATTATCATGGTGATGAGTCATTGAGTATTTCTAGTGATTCATTTCAATCAGTATCTCATTGTCTTCCTGATTAGGATTCCTATCTATTAAAAATTGCATCCTTGTTTGTGGAGTCTCACATTTCATATTTGGAGAACACATTTAGTTTTCTAGACTTGATATCATAGGATGGTTTTGTTTTAGGGATTGTTGACATGGCTATTTCTACAGGTTTGGATAAAATTCTTGAGGGGATATCAATCCTCTATTCAGATCCTACTTTAGAGAGTTCTCTTGAGTCTCCTCATTCCTTTGTCTCAACCTTGATTGGGAATCTTGAGACTACCTTAGAGGCACTTGATTCCTCTTTAGAGATTTCATATATTAGAATTCTTCCCTCTCCATCAAATTTTCTTCAACATCTACCATTGGATTGGCTTCATACTTCTCTTAGTGGATTTGATGACACTTTATTCAAGGGGGGTGATCTAGTCCCGTATTAGGATATTTTTCAACATCAGTTTCCACATAGTCCTGATTTGTCACCTTCTACATTGATTGGGCATGTACCTAATTTGATTGTGGTATCTTCATCTTCATCAGGAAAGGAGACACATGAGCATCTTCCAGAAACATCATCCACTTTCATCCTTCCTTCCTTCAATTCCTATATGGAATGGGAAGCATCTTTGCACTTGCACTTGGTTTTGTTTCTTCTAAAAGGGAGATAATTTGTTTGTTGACATTGGATCATGTTCTATCTTCATACACTTACCATTTTTGCAGGTGATCTCATGTTTTGGGGGGGATATTTAGTCTCTCTATTTCCTCCATATGGGGGGGCCATTTATTGTAATATATCCATGTGATGTATGGTGTATTTGGGGGGTGTTCGGGAGTCCTCCATCCTTCCCATCCTTTCTCACTTTTTTTCATTTCATCTCCTTTTTGGAGAGGGGTTTTCCCCTTTTCTCTATTTGTAGGAGATTTGTTGCATTTTCACATTTTCATCATGTAAATGGGTACCTAACATGGCCTTGTAGTCGGGACCCATCATCTTTGCATAATCCTTGCATTTCCTCCCTAAGTTGCACTTATGGGGGGTGTTAGTGTAATTAATTATTTATTACACTAGCATAAGTTAACTTAGGTCTTGCATTATTTAGTCCTAGGTTGCATAAATTAGAAAATCAGCAATAATGGGGTAATTCCCCTTTCCATGTTTGTACGAGATAAGATTCCTTCTAGAAGATGAGTTGTCCTTCTAGAACTTATCTCAAATATTTTATCATTGCCTAGGTAGGTTGTTATGGTTCACATATTGTTACATGTTGTTAGATCATGACACATGGCAACATCATATTTCATCTTGCATCTCAACCTTTCCTATATAAGGAAGGTCCTATTGGACTCAACGAACACTGAGAGGGGGGGTGAATCAGTGTTCAGCAAAATTTAAATTTCAATCTAGATGTTAACCATTCATTGCATTTAAATAAAATTAAAGATTCAATAACATGAAGGAAACAATCAAGACACCACAACACCAAGATTTTTACATGGAAACCCTATTAGGGGAAAAACCATGGTGGAGATTAATCTACAATTTATACTTTGTTAAAAGTATGAAGAAAAGGAGAATGCACATGCATTCAAGAACATTGCCTAGAGTTCACTACTCAAAATAAGGAAGGCTCACTACCTTACAAAAATGTTTGTGATTACAACAAAAGGTTGAACTGAGAAGATAGCATCTACAAATACCTGGTTTTAGTTCCAGTGAAGCACATGAATAAAATTTTGAACCTTCTACCAGACTCTACACTTAGCTCTACTCTGCCTTAATTTGCTTTAAAAAATCCTCTTTTGTACAAGTAGAATTCACTCAACTTCCCTTTTGATATTCACATACATACTCATAGGTCCACACAAAATGAATTGCCTGAACTCACATATATATCCGCTAGCAAGAATTCAATTACTATATGTCAGCTTCAAATAAAATACAAAATATTCTCCATACATCAGCTTAGATCATGAACAATTTTTAATGTGTACCCACATAAGTTTGTGAAACCATAACTAAGACCCAAAACAAAATTCTTGAACATGAAAAAATTTATACAATTATCCCTTATACATCCGCGACATGCTACATTCATTAAGTCATCCACCAATGAGTTAATAGATAGAAAAACATCCTAATGGATCTCCTAACTTGTACACCGATTAATGCAACAATACAAAAATTAAAAATAAAATAACATAAATGCATAACAAGCTATCTCGGGGATCCACAACTCAAAATGATGATCCGGTGAAGCATACATATCAACATACTGACCGAATACCCTGTTCTTCATTCTTTCTATCAGTAATACTCTGTTCACTACTTTGCCTGCTAGTATGAGAAAATTCTAATCTTCAAACCAGAATAATGACTTTAGTTGCCATCATTGACAACACTAGAAGCCATAGGCCAACAATCTCCCCCTTTGACATTGATGGAAACACTTAGTGAAAAAGTATTGTGTCAAAACTAGAGATATGCTGCCAAAACTCAAAATTTCAAAACACAACTTCCTTTCAAAATGTTGCTCCCCCTTTGAATGTCAAGGAATTTTTCACCACATTCTCTCCCCCTTTGACATCAATGAAAAACATATTTGGATCTCCCTTCTTGCTAATTCAAAAATTTGATCAAAATTTTGAAGAATTACAACTGTTGCAGAGTCAGAAACTTATCTTATACTTATCTTTCATTTCTAGAAGAAATCTCTTCCAAGCATCTATTGCAATCCCAATGATTAAGATCAAGCTATTGTTTTTTTATGTCTGTTTGATAATCTGGATGAGAGATTTTGGAATTGTAATTGCTTCTTCTAACTTCTCTCCTTTCCTTAGAACCTCAATTAGCTACTCCAATCTGCATTCAGTTAAATCCTTTACTTTCCAAAAAGTGTCCACAAGGGTGTTTCTAGAAAATTGAACTTTTGCATGCTCAGATTGCAACTCATGAATCCTTTTCTTGATTGCACCATCCTGATCCTGAAACATGTTATAATCCTGACTAATTTTTTTTAACTCACTTTTAATCTTCTTCTACTTATCTTTTTATTTCCCAAGAGCATGAGGCCAGTGAAGACAATAGTTGTAGATGTTATTTTCCAAGTTTATGCATTGCTTCAACACATTCATTTTCCTTTTCAATTTGGTAAGAGATAGCTTGAACTACTTCTTCAAATGTAGAATTATTTCTTCCTCTTTCTTGTCATGAGACTTAGATGCCATAGCCTCCCTAATACATTCAATCATCTCTTTAGGGAGCACATTCTGCAAACTTTCCAATCCAATGTTATTATGCGCAAAATAACTTCCTAGAGTGCTCTCAATCAGGTCCTGCTCATATGAGGGTCTATCTAACCAAATATCAACAATCTTCTGCATTCCATCTTTCTCCTAAACAATCTACAATATCTTTGTTTTGAATAAAGCACCTTCTTCTTCACTTCCTTTTTCCATTATTACATCTGGTTCAACTAATTCTAGTTCATCCCTTGGACTGTACTCATCAAAATATTCATCTGGTATATCCACAATTAATTGTTATTTTCCTTTTCCTTCAAATTTAGGAGACTTGTGAGTTGGAGGAGTGTCATTAGAAAACTCTAGAGCCCCTTTTTTGCTTCTTTCCCATCTCACTAGAAGATGATCCAACTTCAAGTGCTTTTTCCATAATTGAAATGCTAGTTTCTCCAAACTTCCCTAGCAACTCTTTAAAGAAATTTGCATACCCTTGCTCACAATTTTCCAAAGTATTAGAATGTTCAAAAAATTTCTTACAAATAGGTTCATTCTCCTTCCATACCACATTATCATTCTGAGGTAAGCAATTTAGAAAATACATCATGATGCATATGGCCAAATTACCAAACCTGAAGGGGTAGTCTGCATCCTTTGTTAGTTGCACATTCTCCATCAATTGTTCTTTTAGCAAACTGCACAAGTCAAAGTCTTGATCCTCCATTATAATTTTATGAGAAATGTAAACTACACCTATCGAGGTTGCGCCTTCCCTATTTCTGAAGAAAATTTTGTATGAAATTCCATGTGCAATGTACCTTGTTATCAGATCTTTGATTGTCAAAATTATCAATTCCCTTTGATCTCCTTTTACTTTGGTTATGGTTTTGACTTCCTTGTTTTGAATCGACTTCTTTTTTGAAATATCCCAAATATTGCAAAATCTAGTTAAATTCCTAATCACCTCTTTCAAAATGAGATAGGGTTTATCCAGAGTAAGAATGTCATCATTTAGTCTGTTTAAGATAAACCTAACTTCCACGTTGTCCAAATAAGGAAACTCATTCCAAATGTCCAAAATCTTATGTTTCATACCTTCAATCCATTTTAATTCATCGGCCAACAACATATTTCTCACATCCCTGATCTTTCTATTGCTATATTCATCCAAATTCACAATTCCTTTGATTTGCTTCATTTTTCTTTCTATACCGAACACATTTTTCTACTGAGCAAAGAAATTACCAAGAATGCAACAAGAAACTGAAATACCTGATGAATTCACCACCAAATTGACTTGACTTTTTCCTTCCAAGAATGCAACAAGAAACTCTATGAATTCTTGACTTGAGTAGAGGCTCTCATATTCTTCTTCAATGCAAGATGACAAGTGATGGTTCTAAATACTCCTTTTTAACTCACACACCTAACCTTTTTACCGCATTAAATGTTTTTCCCTAGGAGTTTCAGTTACTCTATTTTATTAGACAACAAGAGAAGAATCCATCTGCGAACCTTCTAGATCTCAATTTTCTACACAAGTGATCATGGATAAATTCATAGACTCATAGCACACCTATTGATAATTTTTTGCATTCTAGTGCCAACTACTGATAGGGGGACAAAGGATTTTTCTTGAAAAACTCCCCCTAGGCCAATGGCCTAAGATCAATTTCCAAAGGAATTACCAGAGGTTGCTTCTAGTATCGGCTTATTTCCTTCATCAGATTCATTCTTCTTCACCCATGTTTTCTTTATCTAATCTCTTATTTCTTCCACAATCACTTTCCCTTTTCCTTTATCATCTTTTTGTGAAATTCTTCCTTTGTATACCAGACCTCTTCTATCCATGCTTTTATTCCTGCAGAATCTTACAATGTGACCAAATCTATTGCAATTGTAACACACTGGATTTATTTGTCTAGACCATTCATTCCATTGATTTCCCTTTGATCTACATTGATTAGAAACATTCCCAAATCTTCCACAGGTGTAGAATTTAACATTCCTTATACTGACAAACATACTTCTGCATTCAATTGACTTATTACCAAACTTATTGCAACTAAAACACTGAATGGGAAATGATGGATTACTTGAATTTATTTTACTTCTACACTGAGAAGACATATGAACAAATTTATTACAAGAAAAGCAGTAACCATTAAACTTCTAAGCATTGGGCTGTCTTACTAGATACCTTCTGTCTTTTTTCATCTGATTTCGTTTTTTGGAATCCTTGTGTTTAGATCTGGGGCTTTCTCCTTTCTCATAGCCAAGACCTTGCTTATCATTTGCATCCTTTTCTCCTTTAGTAAGCTCATCAAGCTTAGAAGAACTAATCCTAAACTTCTCCTTGTACTCATTTGCAATAGTGAGTTCATCTATGAGAATAACTATCTATCTTTCAAGCTCTTGTTCATTATTCTTGGATTATTGTAGTTCAATCTCTAATTGAATGAATCCACTATTTACTCTGCTACATTCCTTAGATTTTTCTTTTAAGGACCAGGCCAGATTCTCCTCATTCTTCTTCCTTTCTTCAATCTCCTTCATTAGCTTCATTGCCACAGATTCCATCTCAAGCTTTAGAGTAGCATTATTCCTAGCAATTTTTTCACATTCTTCAGTTATTTCTTTTAGGGTTTGATTCAGGTGGACATCTTCCAAACTTTTGTTTTCTTTCTACTTTAGTTGATCACATAGTTCCTTCCTATTTTCTCTTGAATCATTGATTTTATCCTTCAATGATTGAATGAATTTTTCAGCATCCACAAGATTTTATTTTAATTCCATGACTTTTTCTTTAGACTAATCAAGATCATCAAGTGCCACCATAAGTTGTTGTTAAAGACTACTAGAGTTCATTGCAATCCAAGATCCACCTCAAGTTGTTAAATTTTTTGTAGATGAACCTTGCTCTGATACCAATTGTTGGATTGAAGGAGCACTGAGAGGGGGGGTAAATCAGTGTTCAAAAAAATATAAATTTCAATCCAGATGTTAACCATTCATTGCATTTAAACAAAAGTAAAGATGCAAGCACATGAAGGAAAAAATCAAGACACCATAACACCAAGATTTTTACATGGAAACCCTGTTAGGGGAAAAACCACGGTGGAGATTAATCCATAATTTATACTTTGTTAAAAGTATGAAGAAAAGGGGAATGCACATGCATTCAAGCACACTGCCTAGAGCTCACTGCTCAAAATAAGGAAGGCTCACTGTCTTGCAAAAATGTTTGTGATTAAAAAAAAAGGTTGAACTAAGAAGATAGCATCTACAAATGCCTAGTTTTAGTTCCGGTGAAGCACATGAATCAAATTCTCAACCTTCTATCAAAATATGCACTTATCTCTGCTCTTCCTTAATTCGTTTCACAAAATCCTCTTTTGCACAAGTAGAATTCACTCAACTACCCTTCTAATATTCACGCACATACTCACACATCCACACAAAATGAATTTCCCGAACTTGCATATATATACGCTAGCAAGAACTCAATTGCTATATGTCGGCTTCAAATAAAATAAAAAATATTCTCCATACGTCAGCTTAGATCATGAACAATTTTTAATGCATACCCATATAAGTCAACCAAACCATAGCTAAGACCCAAAAAAAAATGCTTGAACATGAAAAAATTTAAACAATTATCCCTTATACATCTGCGACATGCTACATTCATTAAGTCAGCCACCAATGAGTTAATAAATAGAAAAACATCCTATCAGATCTCCTAACTCATACACCGATTAATGCAACAATACAAAACTTAACAATAAAATAACATAGATGATTAACAAGCTATCCCAGTGATCCACAACTCGAAATGATGATCCGATGAAGCATACAAATGAACATACTAACTGGATACCCTGTTCTTCATTCTTTCTACCGGTAATACTCTTTTCACTACTTTTCTAGGTGGTATGAGAAAATTTTGATTTGTGAACCAGAATAATGACTTCAATTTCCATCAATGACAACACTAGAAGCCATATGCCAATAGGTCCTTATACAAATTTGTATCATATTTTGTCATTTTCATGCCTCATCATTTGAGAGGTCTTAATATCAAGGAAGCTCATTCTTGCATATCCTCTTGTGGAAGGTTTATCATTGTCTTTGTAGGTGTTCCTAGGTGTCAAGATGATATCTTCAACTCTTTCATTATATTCATGTGATGAATTTTGTGGCGACATTAGGTTGTACTTCCCCCTATCTATAATCAAGAGTCATGATCAATGAAATTTTGGCTTCAGGATCAGCTATTGGATGGTGAGAGGCATGAACTACAAGATCTAGAATTGTTCTATGTCACATATATGCCTATTGTTAGTGCAAACCGAGGTATGTTGACAACACTTGTAGAGTGATGGCACTCTAAGAATTCCACTTTTCATCTTCTGATCAGGGAGGCCACTATGACCTTGGAGGATGTGTACAAGATACTATGATTGTTGATATGTGGGAAGTAGGTGAGACATGATCTTGTTCGAGGGTTATAGGTGATCTACGACCACTATAATTATGAGGATGTGTCAAAGCTTGGTGTGGAGGGGTATGAGATCATATGGGAGACCCTAGTAGAGAGATATTGGTAGAGATGATGCAGGATGAGATAGTCTACACTTGGGAGCCATGTTTATTAGGTATGCTTTACTTCTAACTGCATGACATCACATACTAAGGTGGAAAAATCATGAGCTATAGGGTGACACTATTGATGGTATGAGCATGGGAGCACATAGCAATGTTCCAACTAGTAGTGGGATGACAGTTAGGAGCTGGGATGATGTATGCATATCTTGTATTCATGGTGAAGTGATGTAGACACATGTACATGATATAAGATATTGGAGACATGGTATAGATGTATTAACAATATTTTTTGGAGACCATATAAGGATTTCTAGCAATGGGTAGATGAAGATGAGCATTTTCTATAGTGACAATAGCTTAGATAATTGATCAGTTAGATAGTGTAGTCCCAACAAATTATCGAGATGTACTTTCCAGAGTGGGTCAAATGATAGTTTGGGGAGAGATAGGATGTACTGGTGGGGTCAACATAGTTTGCATGTTCCTCACGGGATGTGCATCCATGGGGATAGGTGATACCAGTTACCATAGTTGAGTAGGAAATTTATGCACTGCAACCAGTTTAGTGGGCCTAGAGAGGGGGTACAATGGATCCTAGTATAACGCCAGAGTACAATGCATGGTGGTTGATTCATAGGACAACTCCTTATACTAATTTGGATCAGCTAGTGCCTGTAGAGTGTAGAGGTGGGGTCCTATGAGGCCAAAGGGGTGACAAAGGATGGAGGGGTGGAGGTCAAGGAGATGGAGGATGAGGAGATGTAGGACAGGGAGATGGAGGAGGGGGAGATGATGGAGGGGATGGTCAGGGAGGCCGAGGTAGGAGGAGGAGAGATAGGAGATGACAAGTGGTGAGGAGGAGCAACCAAAGGATAGAGTGGCCTAGGGAGATGGTGGTGGAGGAGGGAGAGTAGCATGTGGAGATACCTGCCCTGGAGGTAGGACATCAGGATCTGGAGATGATGGAGGTAGAGGTAGAGGAGGAGCATGCGAACGAGAGATGGGAGGAGCATGTAGAGGAGCCAAAGATGGGAGAGGTTGAGAGAGTCATTTGAGAGAGGATTGTAATGGGCATGGATACAAAGGATGGGTTGGAGGAGGTAGGGGTTAGAGTAGATGATGGGTGAATTTATCAATGGATAGCCACTCTATAGGCCCGGGTATAGGAACTAGAGGGAGATGTAGGGACCCTAAGAGTAGAGTAGGATGGATTGAGAGCTGAGATTGACATCCTATAGATAGAGAGGGACCTAGCAATGATTAATTGACAACAAATAAATCACCAAATGTTGGATTTTTTGGCCACATGCAATGGGTCAGCCATGGATGTAGCATGAGAGTTGGCTAGATCGAGCATTGGATTGTAGTATTATTGGGATCTATATGAGATAGTAGTTCCATTAGAAAGGAGAGAGTCAAGCTTTACATAGGTTCAAAGTCAATCCCAAGGTAGGTCACAAAGCAGATCCCACAGCTAACATTCTCATAGTAGTTCATAGAGTGGTGTAGCATCAGGACCAAGATGGTCCACCCTATATGATAGGCCATCAACATTAAAGCATAGGTCTCCAGGCTCACCACGGCAAGAGGATAGGTATGCATCAAGATCAGGGGAGCAGGGAAGCTTAAGCTAGGACAAAATTTTACATTATGCATTATGACACTATATTTTGATCATCAAGCATGCGAGCTCAATTTTATTATATACAATATATCTTGACATTGTACTATGACACATTTTGAGCGATATATGATATGATTTTTGGCAGCAATTTATGATATGCAGTCTTATGTGATTACACTTTATGGCTATGATTATTTTATGAAATTTGTATGTGTTTATGATGTTTATTTATGCATTCTATATGATTAAGTGATGGTTTGATGTGTTGGATGATTATGCATTTATAATGTTGTGTGTGCATGTTATATGATTATGCAATGATGTGATATATTAATGCAATATAGATGACCTAATTTTATGATGTGATGTGATATGTGAATGCAATTAATGTTATGTAATATGTTGTATATGGATTATGCATGCAATGATTATAAATATCTAATGTAAATGCAAAATATGATGTATGATATGATTATGATTATGAAATGAGAATGCCATATGGATGCACTCTATGTTTTTTCGTATTTTCTCCTACAAATATATGTGGCTTATTATGATGTCTAAAATGATAATTCTTTTTACAGTGTTTCCTAACATGATCAAGTATGTAGGTTATTTTTGTGTGTTGCAGGACACTATCAAGATGTAGATAGAAGAAATGTTAGCATGGAAGAGATGGACATTAGCATGGAGAATGGAAAAGAAAGTGTGAAGTCAAGAGGGAAATGACAAAGGAAAAATATTCATGCTTTTATGAGTATCATCATCAGGCATCAAAAATGTCACAAATGGAGCATAAACTCCATAGTATGACATAGACCAAGGTGTGCAAGGTTACCATTTGTGAGAGAGAAGAAAGAAAAAGACAATGCCAAAAGACAAGGAATGCCTCAACTCATACTAAGGACCCAATTGTCCTAGTATTTTTCCAAGACATACCACAAACAACAAGAAAAATATGAGAGATCATGATCCATCATCGCCCCCCTAAATTCTTGAAAGGACATCCTCGAGGTGGCTAGTAACATGATCAAAGACAAGCCAAAAGAAAAGAAAAATTCAAACCAACAAAGTGATTACCAGAGAGATAATGTTTACTTGATAGGATTGACAATATTGATTGATATGATTGATTAGGTTGACCAAGTGATCTATTGATTATGCCTGACTTCAGGAAAGACATATCCTATTTAAGGAAGATGACTGAGATGACTAATTGAATAATTGTTTCACCAAAGTTGATTGATATATTGACAAGTTTGATTAATTAGGTCCGATTTTAGGAAAGACACATCCTATATAAGGAAAGATTAATTGACCAAGAAGACAAGATTGATTGACCAAGTGACAAACTTGAGTTGATTTGATAAGTTTGATTGAAATGATTGATCAATGTGATGATGCTTGGTTTTATGAAAGACATATCTTTAAGGAAATAACACATCTGATAAAAATGACCGATTGACCACTTTGATGAACTTCTCATTTTAGGAAAGACATATCTTGCTTAAATGACAAGATTGGCCAATGAAAATGTCTAATATCAAGGACACATCTTGATAGAAGACATGTGATAAGATCAAATGAGAAAAATGACATAATGCCCCATTTTGATATAAAACTAATAACCTAATAGTGATGATGATTAGGCAATTGATTGATTGAAGATTAAAGAATCATTGGACATGCATGTCTATTGATTCATGATTTGGTTTGAACAATGATTTCTCGAGGACAAGGAATAGGACCAGACTCAACAAACCCTAAAGGAATGACCTAGGGCCTTGGGGGCTCATCGATTGATGATTTTTCCTACATTATACACACAAAGACCTCATAGTTTCACTGACATAGACCAAAACTGATATGACTAAAAAAAAACTAAGAACAAAACTAATGTCTTGAGGGCCCATCGAGCGATGGCCTTTCCTATGTAGAAATGCACAAAGACAATGTAGTTTGACCAAACTGACACAGACTGACTTTGACTTCGACTTTGGTTTTCGAATTTTGAATTTTTTCAATTTTGTTTGGATTTTGATGTTTTATGATTTTTTGAATTTTGATGTTTATGATTTTTTTGTATTTTGATGTTTTATGAGGCTGATACCATGTGTAGGATCCCATGAATATGTAAGTCAAGGAATTTCCCCCAATCAGGTATAGGACCACTTATTATGTGCAAGGGGATCGATGGATGCAAAGGATGATCATGAAAGTGAAGGATGCTAAATGTCGATGGTTTTCAAACCATGGGAAGGATGAAAAAGATTTATTATGGACAGATGATACGTATGAATGGATGAGTGAAGGGTGGAAAAATAGGCAGAGTGATAATAAATGAAGGAGCATAGACTAACTATGCACGACACTTATTTGCCAAGATTTAACCATGGTACTTATCCAAAGCACCACCAAATTGGTTTTTAATTTTAGACAAATTATTTCTCTTTACTATTTTTTTGATTTTTGATTTTTTTGATTTTTTTGTTGTCACCAAGATGCTTGTTTGCTAGGTTTTCATCAAGGTGACCGTTTTTTTATTTATTTTTATTATTTTGAATTTTTGAATTTTTGATGGGATAATTTGAGAATTAGCTGTAGTATTTTCAAAGGTGCATATTATTGATGGACTTAGACAACGGTTCACCTTCAGGAGTGGAGAGTTGATAAGCACTAGATCCATATGTTGTTGTGATGATATAAGGTCCCAACCAATTGGGTTAAAATTTTTTGGGCTTTTCTCAATTTTTTTGATTCTTTGGATTCTCTTTCAAGACTAAGTCACCAATGTCAAAGCTTAAATGTTGGACCTTATTATTGTAGTTGTGGTGAATGTGGTTCTGATATGCATGCAAATGTATTAAGGCATTTTGTCTCTTTTCATCCAATAACTCTAGCTCATGTAGATGGGATACACGATATTCTTCTTGATCGATAAATCCTTGAATACATAACGTCAGGGAGAGTAACTTGACCTCAATACGAAGTATGGCCTCAGATCCAAAGATGAGGGAATATGGAGTGGCTCCTGTAGGGGTGTGAATACTGGTACGATAGGCCCGTAAAGCAGGATTGAGTTGGAGATGCCAATCATAGCCAACATCATTGATAGTATTTTTTAGGATTTTAAGGATAGTCTTATTAGATGCCTCATCTTGATCATTACCCTAGGGGTAATATGGGGTGGAAAAATGGTGTTGGATATGAAAATTCTCACAGAGTTCATGAAAATCCTAATTCTTAAAAGGGTGACCATTGTTCATAATGATGGATTAAGGAATACCATAGTGGCATATAATGTAATTCAAAATAAATTTGGATATTTGCTTACCAGTAATATAGGTCATTGAGATGGCTTTGATCCATTTGGTAAAGTATTTTGTAGCAACAAGGATAAACTTATTCACATTTGCGGAAGTGGGATGGATCTTTCCTACAAGATTGAGTCCCCATTGAGAGAATGGCCATGGTGATGTAAGCAAATACAATTCCTAGGCTGGAACATGTATGAGATCTCCATGAATTTGACATTGATGACACTTCTTCACAAAGTAATAGGCATCACATTCCATTGTAGGCCAATAATATCTCGTTCTCATAAGATTTTTGGCTAAGGTGGGACCAGAAAAATGAGCTCTACATATACCTTGGTGAACCTCTTGTAAGGCCATTTGTGCTTCATTTGAGTCAATACATCAGAGGAGGATGTTTCTAGGCTATGAAAGTAAAGAGTATCTCTGATGATGGCATATTTAGAGGCTTTTCAGATAAAGGTTTTACATTGGTGGGGGGATAAGTCGAGAGCGATAATTTGGTCATGTAGATAATTGTAAGTGTCCTTGTACCAGGGAGATTTGAGACCAACAAGTCCACACACAAGTTTAGTTTTAGTGACATCGAACGTAGGGACCAATAGTTGTTCCACCAAGAACTCATATTGTGATGTATTGTTAAGGATGTCCAAGAGAGATCCAATTATTGTCATTGCATTAGCTTCCTTATAGATTCTCGATATTTTCTCAAAGGTAATATCTTTGAAGTACATTCTAAAACTATCAACCATGTGCTTTTAGGGCATTAACTTCTCATCCTTGGTATCATAATCATCATTGACATGCATGATCACTAACTAGGAATCACCATAAACTTGAAGATCCTTTATTTTCCATTTAATTTCCATTCAAAGTCCTATTAGTAATGCTTCATACTCAGCTATATTTTTGGTGCATGGAAATTCTATTCAAAATGACTTAGGAATGGAATCCCCTTGAGGTGTGATGGATAAAATGCTAGCTCCTAATCCTTGACTTGTGTAGGACCCATCAAAGTACAATTTCCATGTTGTTGGTGTTTCTATGACAAAGATTGATTCATCTAGAATGTCAGCTATTAGAGTATGATATGCCTTTGTTAGTGCATCTACAAGCTGATTAGCTATCACCTATCCTTATTGCCTTTTGATCAACATATTCAATTTCATATTCACTTAAAATCATAACCCACTTAGCTTATCATCCTATCAGAGCTACTTTACGAAGAAGATACTTTAGAGGATCAATTTTGGCTATCAACATTTCCATATGGTTTAGCATCTAATGTCTTAAATTTTGGGTTGTGCATACAACTGCTAGGCATCCCCATTCAATAGGGTTGTAGTTTAACTCATATCAAACCAAGGTATGACTAATTTAGTAGATTGATCATTCCTTTTTTTCATTATTGTTTTGTGCCAATAATGCCCCCAATGTTGATGTAGTTGTTGTTACATACAATATCAAATGTCTACCATCAATTGGAGCCATAAGAACTGGTGGAGTCAATAGATAATGCTTAATTTTATCAAAGTCTTCTTGAAATTTTATGTCCAAATAAAGGGAATTCCTTTTTGTAATAAGTGTTGAAATGGATGGATCTTATCTGCTAGTTGGGCAATGAATCTACAAATTGATTGTAGTCTTCCTTGTAAAGTTCTTAGCTAACTGATGTTGGTCGGTGATGACATGTCCAAAATAGATTTTACTTTTGTAGGATCAACCTCTATTCCTCTATGAGAGACAATGTATCCTAAATGTTTTCTTGATTGGACCCCAAAAACATATTTCTTTGGATTTAACTTGAGTTTGTACCTTTCAAGCCATGTGAAGATTTTATCCAAGACTGCTAGGTGACCACTTTTTCTAGAGATTTTGAGAGAAGATCATCAACATAATAAGAACATGCATATAATCATGAAAAATGGTATTCATGGCTCATTGATATGTAGCTCCAACATTCTTAAGTCCAAATGGAATAATGTTCCAACAAAAGGTTCCCCAAGTGTAAGTGAAGGCTATCTTTGGTTGATCTTTAGGAGAAATCCTTATCTAGGTATAGCCTGAGAATCCATCCATAAGTGATAAAATTTCATATCTAGCAGTGAGGTCTACTATGATGTCAATATTCAGCAAGGGGAAATCACCTTCAAGACAAGCCTTCTTAAGATCCCTAAAATACGTGCATACTTTGATTTTCCCATTCGGTTTTGTGATAGGAACAAGATTAGATATCCAATCTGTGTAATCAATAGAGTGTATAAATCCCACATCCAAAAGTTTCTTTAGTTAAACCTTCACTAGGAGTGCAATTTGTAGGTGCATTTTCCTTAGCTTTTGTTTATATAGTTTAGCATTTTGTATTAATGGAAAGTGGTGTAGAAAAAGCTTGGGGTCCAACCTAGGAATATCAGCATATGACCATGTGAAATTAACTTGTCTCTCTAAAAAGAATGTTGTAAACTTAGGTTTTTCCTTAGTAGTCAAAGATGTTGGAAGTTGTATGATTCTAGAGTTATCTTGTGTCCCAATGTTCACTTCTATCTCTTCTATAAGTAATAGTGATCTATCAAGAACCTTAGAGAGGTTTTAAAATTTAGATACATCCTTTATTTTTACCTTTTCAGGATCAACAAGCACCTTTTGGTTTTCACCTAAAGACCTATTCTTTCTATTTTGGATTTTTTCATTTTCACTTTTGCAACTAGAGGAAAGGACAACCTCACCAAAGTATGTTGCACTATTGAGTTCTATGAAAAATCCAACCTTATGATCCCCACTTGGTATTCCTTCATGAAGTCCCATGAACTCAACAATTGCTTCATCATTCTTGAATGTGTCTAAACTCAATGGTCCTTGTTAGTCCCAATCTATTAATTGTGGGTAAATGAGGGAAAAACCATGATTGGTATTGTCAAGGGTCATGGTGTAGGTAGATAAGTTGAAGACAAAGGTAGAGTCATTAGGTTCCCAAAATCTTTCGATCCAAACTTCCCTTTGCAAGGGAATATTTTGTTTTGGATTTGATAAGTTCTATGGGGGACCAATTTTAAACATTTGATTGAATCTTTCCTTAACGATAGGCTCACCAGGTTCTCTAAATTTTTCCTCAAGGTCATAGCCACTGAATGATTTATCAGAACCCCATTCCCATTGATTGGAATTGGAGTTAGTATAGTAGTCCTCAAATGTCTCAATTTCATTTGAAGCATTAACAATCTCAGTCAAAGGCAACCCAGGACCTAGGATACTCACTTTTATCGATACAAACCCTAAACCTCTATAATTTGGTAATTTATGAGGTAGTAATTGTTCCAATATCCCATGTTTGTTTAGACCAAGGACATTATGTCAACCATATCCTTGTTGCTTCATCAAGAGGAACCCTTTTGGATATTATTCAACTAGAAACTGCTTAGGTTCTATTTCTTCTTTATACAACCATGTGTCAATGTGGTCATCCAAATATTATTTGGCTAACTCCCCCCATTTAATGAAGGTGGTGGGAGGATTGTGGATGATAACCTTAGAATGCATAAGATGCATCTTTCCATAAGACTTTGGTGATTTAGGTAACTTTCCAATGCAAAAGAGGCTCTTTATGTTGTATTCTCCGCATCCTTTGTCTTGAATCTAGATTTTGGGTTTGGATGGTGTGGTGAATGGAGTGGATGATTTGACGAGGTCAAATGGATCAATGTAGTGGAATGAGGTGGAAGACGATGCCTCTCAATTTATGGGCATGTGGTTCTGAACGGTTCTTTTTAGGTTTGTGCAATACTAAAAGGGATCAGGATCACTAAAAATAGTAATTTTAGTGTCATTATGTGAAAACTTGAGGCATTTGTGGCATGTGGATGGTATGGCCTTCATAATATGAATCCATGGGTGTAAAAGGAGAAGGTTGTAGTGTAAATCCAAATCCAAGACATGAAATGTCATGTTTTACATAGCTGAACCAACTCTTACAGGAAGCAAAATTACTCCTTTCAATGAGCGCTCAACATCATCATAAGACTTGATAAAAAAAATTCTTAGTTTTAACTATACAATTCTCAGAGTATCCTAATGCTTTTAACAACTTTAGAGAGAAATGTTTAGACCTGTTCCACTATTTACCAAGAGTCATATGATCTTATGTTTATTTATGTATACTTCTAGGTGTAGGGGATTATTATGATAAGACTTTTGGGTGGAAAAGTCTTGTTTAGAGAAGGTGACATGATGTGGCATATCTCGGTATCCAACCATGGCCTGAAATTCATTAACATCTAGATCGACGGGTACAAAAGATTATTGCAAGTATTTTTCAAGGATAGCTCTATGTTGAGGGGATATACAGAGGAGTCCCAAAATAAAAAATATATGCAAGAGTCTTCCCTAGCTACTCTAGGAGATTGTACTAGCTTTTTGGTTGTGGATTGGAAGGAACCCCTTGTAGAGTTACCTTGGCTCTTTGAGTGGTGACAACACATTTTGAACTTTTCTTATGGTAATGGTGGAAACATGATCATCAAGGGTTCAAATGTGGTGAATGGTAGTGTTGTAATAATGTGTGCCATGGGTATAATTGGCATTATTGTTACTCCTTGAATTTTTCTTTGTCATGATCTTGCAAGGGAGTTTTGAATATGGTAGGATCAATATTTGGCTTTCCTTATTAATTTTCTACTAAAATGATTCCTTGTTCAATGAGATCTTGAATGATATTTTTTATTTTCTAGCATGAAGATGTCTTATGTATTTTTCGATGGTGGTATTCACAATATTCATTTTCCTTCCATCAGTCAAGTTTAATAAATCAGGGTTCCTAGTTCTTGATATCTAGTAGTTGGATGACATTGGATTGTAATAGTGTCTTTAGGACTGATTCAATGAGTTCACCTAATGGGGTATATGTTATTTTAGTGCATGGAGGGCCTCTATGTTCTTGTTTATTTTGGACTATGTTTAACGTTTGATCTAACTTTGTGTTTGGGTATCTGAGGTATTTGACATATTTGATGTGGATGGACCTTTGAGGTGAATGGTAGGACCTTTTTTATCGCTTTAGCATCAACAACTACATCATTAGTGACATTCTTTTTTTGGGACCAAAATTTGTCTTTTTCATTGTTTTCCTTTGGTGTTTCTTTGTGCACTTTGATTAGTCCATTTGTGATAAGAGCCTTTTCAATAAGGACACCTTTCTCCATGATATCCTCAAAGGTTGTGCAACATTGGATTCAAAGAACACTCATCAATTATGTGTTAAGGTTTTTCATAAACATAGGGACTAGTTGTTTCTTTGGGATGTGGAAAGGACACTTTCTAGTCATACTTCACCATATTTGGTAAAATAAGGTTAGTGACTTCCCTTCTTCTTGTTTATTGGTGCATATTTTTTTGAGGGTCACATCACTTTCAATGTTAAAGCAAAAGTGATTAATGAATTTATCATCCAAATCACCCCATGTTATAATCCTTGGAGGAAGGTGTGTGAACCCATCTAGGGCTGTCCCTGTGAGACTTCGTGGGGATATTCTCATCAAATAGGCAGGATCATATGTGATTTCCATACATGTCGTATTAAAGTCTCATATGTGTTCCACTGGATCTCCTTTCCCTTTGTATTTAGGTAAACTTGGCTTCGTGAAGTGAGGGGGAAAGGGCGACATGTATATATTTATGTCAAATGGATAGGGGCACAATTCCTCCATGGAATAAGATTTCTTGTTGGACCCCAATTGCATGTTTTTCATATGTTGTTGTATGGCTTGTGTTTGTTGCATCAAGGTGTCCATAAGGGTGTTGTGTTAGTTTGATTTTCCATTATGGTATTGGTGTTGTGGTAATATGTTGGATTTGGATTTGGAATGACATTTTTTGGCATGGGACCTAGGTTACCTTGTTGATATTGATGTTTAAATGTTGCATTAGTGTTGGTTTTGTTTGGAATGAAATTGGTATTTAGATTGGTCCCAAAAGTCATGTTCATATTTGGTATGGCATTTTGAGATTGTTGTGTAGGCCCTTGATTTGTTCCTTGGATTTGAAATGTTGGACCTTGATTTTTGTTTGAAAATATAGGTCCTTGATTGGATTTTTGGAATGAGGGGGTAGGTCCTTGATTTGTATTAAAAAATGTAGGTCCTTGATTGATATTTGGAAATGTAGGTCTTTGATTGATGTTTGAAAATGTAGGTCCTTGGTTTTTTGATTTGGAACTCTTCGTGGGACAATATGAATTCTCCTTGATTTGTTTGGTTTATTTTTATTTGATTGGGGTGTGCTTTGAAATTGAAATGTGGGACCTTGATTCATGTTTTGACATGTAGGCATGAGACCTTGAAATGTAGGACCTTGGTTCATGTTTTGAATATAGGTGTGGGACCTTGAGACGTGGGACCTTGGTTTGTATTTTGATGCAGAGTAGGGAGGAAAACCTTCTCAAAATAAAAATTTCATCAAACTTAATCAATCTTATTTCCCTCAAAACCCCAACTCAACAAATTTTCACAATCCCTTCACAATCTCCTTGTAGCATTTCAAACAAATATTTCTGAACATATCTTCCAAAAGAAATTCAAAACCCACAAAAGAAAGGGCATTTCAGATATCCATTAAGGAATACCTTAACATATCTCATTTGTACACATGGTTGTTTTAGAATTTCACCTTCAAAATATGAATGGTACACTGGACAGGGGCTCCAATTAGCCATCTTTTTCAAAGCATCATTCCTACAAACACTTAATTAACTCAAATTCCTATTGCAAGGTTCTCCATAGGTATCCAATAGACTAATTCAACAAATTTTGTTAGAAGAAACACCTACAAACTCATCCAACCACCAAACCCTTTTTTTAGGCCAATTTAAGCTTGCACCATGAGGGTTTATTGGAACTATGCACTCCAGGCCCTATTAGTGTTGGTTTAGTTTGGAATGAAATTAGTATTTAGATTGGTCCCAAAAGTCATGTTCATATTTGGTATGGCATTTTGAGATTGTGGTGTAGGCCCTTGATTTGTTCCTTGGATTTGAAATGTTGGACCTTGATTTGTGTTTGAAAATATAGGTCCTTGATTGGAGTTTTGGAATGAGGGGATAGGTCCTTGATTTGTGTTCAAAAATGTAGGTCCTTAATTGATGTTTGGAAATGTAGGTCCTTGTTTGATGTTTGAAAATGTAGGTCCTTGGTTTTCTGATTTGGCACTCTTTGTGGGACAATCTGAATTCTCCTTGATTTGTTTGGTTTATTTTTATTTGATGGGGTGTGCTTTGAAATTGAAATGTGGGACCTTGACTCATGTTTTAGCGTGTAAGCATGGGACCTTGAAATGTAGGACCTTGGTTCATGTTTTGAAATATAGGTGTGGGACCTTCAGACATGGGACCTTGGTTTGTATTTCAATGAAGAGTAGGGATACAAACCTTCTCAAAATCACAATTTGATCAAACTCAATCAATCTTACTACCCTCGAAACCCCAACTCAACAACTTTTCACAATCCCTTCACAATCTCCTTGTAGCATTTCAAACAGAGATTTCTAAACATATCTTCCAAAATAAATTCAAAACCCACAAAATAATGGGTATTTCAAATACCCATTAAGGCATACCTTAACATATCTCATTTGTACATGTGGTTTTTTATAATTTCACCTTCAAAATATGATTGGTATGCTGGATAGGGGCTCCAATTAACCCTCTTTTTCAAAGAATCATTCCTTAGAACACTTTATCAACTCCAAATTCCTATTGCAAGGTTCTCCATATGTCTCCAATAAACTAATTCAACAACTTTTTTTAGAAGAAACACCTAAAAACTCACCCAATCACCAAACCCTTGTTTTAGGCCAATTTAAGCTTGCACCATGAGGGTTTATTGCAACTATGCACTCCAAGCCCTATTTCTTCTTATCAAAACTTAAAAAACATCCCATATAGTCTTCACATTCCCCTAAAAATAACTCCCAACCTTCTCCATTGCATTTAAGGAAAATTCCAACTTCTAGCCATCATTTTCAAGCAAAAAACCCATGAAATACAAATAGGGCAGCAAAGAAAATCCATCCAAACACCTTCCCTACTCTTAAAACCTATTCCAAAACATAAAACTACCCTAGTGCACCCATTACACCAAGTTACAAGAAAATTTGATGGTGGGATGGGTGTTTAATTCATTTTAAATGCCTTCAAACCTGCAAACAGGGTTACATAGACTTGCCTACAGAAAAATGCTAATAAAACCCTTAAAACACTATGTAATTAACCAAATCAAATCCAATATGTTTTTACTTAATATATCCATTAACTATAATGCAATTTGGATAAAAAATAAATTGTACGGGGCTATACAATGGCTTGGAGCAGCAATTTTTACTGGAAAACACAGAAATTAGAAGGTTTCTCTATTGCTTTTCACCAAAGATGAACATCAGAACTTATCTTCGACCCATAAATCATGAATTTAAACATTAGACACCCAAAAAAAACTAACAAATTGACTCAAACTATCTTTCAACTTACATGACCATTGGTCTTCCCCAATCTTGTATTTTTGCACTTTTACAATATTGCATTTTTGACAACTTTGGAAAAATGGCCCCTCAATGACTCAAGTTACATAACCAATGGTATATTATGACCTTATTTTCATAAAAAAACTCAAACACATCAAAAACTATACTTTAGAACTTATTTACACAAAATGAACTAACATGGTGCGCCTGCACCATACACCTGACCTGAAAAGACCTCAAGTCCATTGAGGATTGTATGACATCAAAAACATGATACTTCTTATCATTGAATGCTCTCCAATCTACATCTTTATCTGGTGGCCCTTTCCAATGAGTCAAGTATTGTAAGAATTTATTATCTCTTACCTTTGACCCATTCCTTCTTTGAATATGTTGTCCTCTACTTAATGGTTTTTGTCTCACTTTCTCTTCACTTAGAAATGTTGCTAAACTTGCTTCAACACTTGCTAACATACCTATACCAACCTTGTCTTGACCTATCCTTTCCTTCACTCTTGAAGCATACTTGTATTCACCCACTTGTCCTTTCCTTTCAACTTGTTTCATTCCACTTTTTCCCTTTATCTCTTTCATCGGATTCTCTGTCCCAATAACCTTTGTATCATTAGGTTTATGCACCTTTGTACTGATAGAATTAAACTACACTCTAATATCTTTTCCACCCACTGAACAAAGCATTGTTACTATCATGATCACATCATGCTTTTGTACCCAATCTTGCAATTCATCCTTGACCTTCTCTTGAACTTTTTTTGATACCAAATCATCATCGCTTCTTCCTTCTAACATGGAATCATTCCTCAAACTTACTGCCTTCACATCTTCTTCTTTTATAGAGGTTGCACACTCTTCAATTTTGTCTTCCTCAAACTTTACAAGCTCCTTTTCAAAAACAATCACCTTTTTTTCCTTATTCTGTCCTTTATCATCCTCCTACAATGGTGTTAGTGTAAAAGTATTTCCATCATTTTCAATAGTATAAGTATTGTCTACCATCATAAAGTGCATGCCTATCAAACTACCATGGTCTTCCAAGCAATAAATGACAACAATCCATTGGTAAATCATCACAAAGAATCTAGTCCTTATATCCACCAATGTTAAACTCAACTAAAGCTTGTTCATTCACCAAAATAAACTAATCATCATTCACCCAAGATACTTTATAAGGTGTTTCATGAGGAATTTTCTCTAACTTCAGTTTATCAACCATTTCATTAGACACCATATTATCAGTGCTCCCTAAATCTATCACTACCTTACATACCTTTCCTTTGCATTTGTATGTGGTCTTGAAAAGTGTTCTTATTTGAGTCATCTCCTTCTCCTTGAATTCTTTTAGTAGTGTTCTTCTCACCATCAATGATTCCCCAACTTCTGGAGTAGTAAGCTGATTAGGAGATTGAACACTCTCAAAATCTTCTTCTTGCACCAACTATGCTCTTTTATCACCACCACTTGAAGTAGAACCTTGCTTTTCTAGACACTTCAATGATACATGGCCAAAATGGTTACAATGATCACACCTTCCTAAAAATGAACTTGAACCTCTACCTCCACCAAATATTCCTTTGAAACCTCTAAAGCTAGCTCTTTGATCAACCACTTGATCTTTATTTTTGCTTACATCTTCTTGTTCTTCATAAGTCTGGCTTGTACCGCTTCCTCTACTAATGTTTCCTCTACCTCTTCCTTTTCTTTCTTGTCTTCTTTTTTAGTTTCTCCTCTGCCCTAGCAGCCAATTGAAAACATTCTTCAACTGATCTAGGCATAGCCAAACTCAATTCATCTTGAATTAGAAATCTCAACCCACACATATACCTTGCAATATTTTCATTCTCATCTTCAATATGACTAGACCTAATGCTCAACTTGTGAAATTATTTAGCATATGTCATGACATATTTATCCTTTTGCTTTAAACTTTGCAACTTCCTAAAAATTTGTATAGCATGATCACCTAGCAAGAATTGGCTTTTTATCTTTGACACCATCCTATCCCATGAACTAATTTTTGTTTTCCCTTTCTTTAATCTTTCCTCTTGAAAATAATTCCACCATCTAAGAGCAAGAACTTTCAATTTGTTCTTATCAAACTTTACCTTCTCATCTTCAACAACATCCTTGTAGATGAAGTAGTTATTCAATGCATGTATCCAATCTAATACCTCTTTAGCATACAGTTTTCCATTATACATTAGCACATATATTTTCTCACCAAAATCATCTCCTCTAACAAACTTAAGCATTTTCACCATCCTTCTCTCATCACGATCCAAATAATAACCTTGGAAAAATATTTTCTTGACAAACTAATAAAATCTCAGCCAAAGGACAATAGCGTGGAATACAGACGACAGCACATCACATTGGCATCCTATATGGACCAGAAAGAGAATATCACAAAAAATGGCTAAATGACGACTAGAATATAATTACTAAGAACTTAAAGAATGAAGGAAAATGACATAATGTGATAAAGCTAAAACAAAGTGAAATAGAAATGATAAAGAGAATAAGAGAAAGAAAGGAAATTCTCACAACCATGCAAGTGATGAAGCCTCCAATAGATGAATTTCTTCAAAACTTACATGCATAATATATGGAGAAATTTTTGGGGTCATATAGGGGTTTTCCTTAGTCAAACCCCCATTTTTGTGTTCCCACCTCCATGTACAACCAAAAGATAGAGAGAGTGAGAAGTAAGTAAATGCAATGTGATAAAAGAAAACCCCACTTGAGGAGGAGAACCCATATCACAAAATGTAGGTGATAAAAGCAATCCATGCTCGAGGAGGAGAACCCATATCATGAAGTAGAGATGCAGTAGATATGGGATATGGAATCCCAAGATGCTCACAAGCATGAAGTGAAGGAGATAGAGCAGCAAGGCTTAAGGAAGCCAAATGGAGAGAGAAAGGAAGGAGCAATGGAAAGAATGGAATGGATGGAAAGAGAGAGGAATGGAGTAGAAGAAGAGACCAAATGAAAGATAATGATGCAGTGGAAGTGAAGAAGCCGGAGCTTGGATCCCTAGTCAATACCACCTGACAAAAAGTCGGTGATTATGGAAAACATGCACATAAGGGTCATTTAAATGTTGAAATGTCATAGATGCTATTACGGTAGCGTAGATGTCCTGCAGAATGTTAGCGTCCAAACATCACACTACTACAAAACAAAACAAATGGAAAAATCACAAGTTTTGATGCAAAGTTGATGCACGAGGGTAGCTATTGAAAAGGGGAGTTGGAGAATCTTGAGAATGGAAAAAGGCTAATGCAGGGGCTAAAATGAGCCTACAAAATATGCTAGGGGAGTGGACACTAAGGTGGATGCAAGAATGTATGTGAAATTTCAAGGGGTGCAATTTTATGACATTAAATTTTTCCCCCACTTTAGCAAGCATACGAATCTACACTAATATGCATGCTAAAGGAAATATACTGAACATAAATAAAATTATTATGCTAAAAGGATACTATAGAGGAAGTAGATAACTCTTCAAACAAAAGAAGCATGCCCCTAGGTTGAACACCTACAAAACAAATGCATTAGACAAGAAAAACCTGCACCAAACAATAATGTTAGAACAAAAAAAACTAAAGGATTCGAGTCAACAAAGTAAAGAGACCTCGATGTAAAAGGTTGTCTCAGTACTATGGGTCATCGCCAAATTGAAAACAATACATAAAAGAAATCTAATATGTTGAAGAGATAAAGAGCATATACTTAGGATGAAGAAGATGTAGATCTTTGATCTGGTATATACGAAAGAGAAGAGAGAGAAGAGAAAAAAATTTAAGAGGGAGAAGCTAGAAAGGAATGGGAATTCCAAGAGAGATAGCTCCACAAGTCCTTAGACCCAAGGAGAGCTTGAACAAAGTGCATCGAAGGCTCACACACCAAGGATGGAAAAATATTGTAGGATGAAAGTGTCTCACAGTCCTACAGACTTGCGAGGAGGTAGCCCCCAAGATCTCTCACATGAAGGAAGCCCCGTGAAGTAAGTGCCTTATAGGCCTATAGACCTGCAAGAAGGTATCCCCCGAGATATCTCACATGAAGGAAACCTGACAAAATAAGTGTCTTACACGCCCACAGATCTGCAAGGAGGCATCCCCCAAGATCCTTCACATGGAGAAAACCTAGAAAATAAAGTTCCTTATAGGCCTACGAACTTGCAAGGAGGCATCCCCCAAGATATATCATATGGAGGAAACCTAAAGAAGGGGAATCCACAAAGTTAGACTAGAAAGCAGATTTACAGGTGCACATGTAAAGCAACATGTCTATTTGTACATAGAAATGTTAGAAAGAAAAGCGGCCACACAAGAAAGCAAGTGAAAAGTCATGCAGATCCTCAAAAAATTGGAAGGCTTTCAAAGGGGTCCCCTTCAAAAGAAAAAGGGGTTCACTCAAGGAACGCATTTTTTGAAAAGCAAGGTCTAGTTAGGCTGCCCCCAAGCTAGACACTAATGAGTTTATTTGAGAAAAAAGCTTTCAAAGGGGATCCATTGGGAACCATTCAAAAGAGAAAGGGGTCCACTCAAGGGACACTCTAATTGAAAGATAGAGAGAAAAGAGGGGGTCCTTAATAAGGATGCACATCTTTAGAACAAGTTATCACTTCCCTCAACATATAGGGGAGGAGAACCATGCAAGATACTTAGAACATGGAGGATAGAGGTAAACCTTGATATCAATTCTCATTTAAAAAAGTGTTAGGTGCAACAAAAAATAGAGTGATGGCACCTAAATCATGAATTTGTTGTATTTTATACTTTAAGGCCTTACATTCACTAGTGGAATGGGCAGGCACTTGATGGTATGCACAGAAAGAATATTTTTCTTCATCATGTTCATGAGATTTTTTTTGTGTAGGAGGAGGAAGAGTAATTAAGCGATATTTTAAAAGACTCAACAACATACACTCTTGCTCAAACAAAGGATGAGTAGAAAGAAGCAACCCTTTCCCTTGTGGAGAAAAGTTTGATTGCTCACATGAAGAAGATACGAAGATAGAAGACAAAGGAGGATCAACATGGAGAGTATTATTCCAACAAATGGGATCATACTGCTCTATGAGATCGCCATCATATTTATTGATAGGATTACCATCATTAACCTCTTTAATAGAAGTGTGATCATCTTCCTCAGAAGGAGGATCAACACTAAGAACATTACAATTTACATTCACATTACCTTGTGATACAAAAGAATGACCATCTTTGATAGTGGGTGTGGATGATGTTATTGGAAGGTCTGAGTGGCTTGGGTCAACTTTATATTCCCCAATGAAGGAGTCTATAAAGTCTAAGGAACCACAATCATCACCAAGATATGCATTCTTTTGAGAAGTAGAAATAGTAGACTTAAGATTTCTTTCTTCAAAAGGATCTTCCTTAGGGACATCTACCTTAAGAGTATCCTTTGTACTTCCTTAGGGACATCTATCTTAAGAGTATCCTTTGTAGTGGGTACTACTGGAGTAAACATCAACACACTGGAAGACAAACTACTATATTTGACTCCAAATTCTGATGAATGTTTGTCAATATACTGACTAACTATTGTCCAAATACTGACGAAACACTCATATAAATTTTGTCGTAGCTAGTTTTTTGTCACTTTTTTGAGCAACTTTTAAACGTTGAAACCATGACACAGTATCATCAGTCATCACCATGGAAAATGGAACCAGTGTTCATCAAAAAATTGATGCAAACTTCATCCATCTAGCGACGAAAAATAACCACAACACAATGTGAACTGGATCTTTGAAAGCATCAAACATTCGTCAAAATTTTCATGAACATCTTGCATTGAACTATAAAACTTCAAACGAAATTGTTGTACATGGAAAAAAATATTGTCAAAAGTGTGACAAAAATATTGTCGCATGTATAGCAACTTCGTCAGAAGTTTTGTGGTTCGTCGCAAGATGTTCATCAAAATTTCGATGAATGTTTGATTTTTTTTTTTTTTTAAATATTCATTCAAATGTATGCGATTACATACATTTGAATGAATTTTTTAATTCCTATTATTAACCTATTATTCATGAAGATTT
The DNA here is from genome assembly GCA_007258455.2 of Sequoia sempervirens. Classification (NCBI taxonomy): domain Eukaryota; kingdom Viridiplantae; phylum Streptophyta; class Pinopsida; order Cupressales; family Cupressaceae; genus Sequoia; species Sequoia sempervirens. The sequence continues at coordinate 189,576,356 of VDFB02000015.1, read as the reverse complement.
TTGTGCTATGTTGTTGTATTTAGGGACATTATTTCTTCATTCAAAAATGATGAAGATGATATATGAATCATTAGAAGAGTATTTATATAAGAGCATTACAATAAGATCCTAATTGCATTGTTATCATTGCATCATCATCTTAAACATACTATATGTTTGTTTGTCTTTGATCTTGGTTCATTATCACTTTTAGAAATGGAGTGTTGACTATATTGTTGTTATGGAAGTGGGCTAACTTGTAGAAATGGGTACACAAGAGGGTTTATTAATTTCCAATGGCTTGTATGCTCATTTGAGAAAGGCAGGACCTCTTCTCATAGGCTTTATGAGATGATATTTCGGCCACCTCCAAGCATTAATCAAGAGGGAAAGACTTTGGGTAGTGTGTAAGGGAATATTGAATTTAGGAATGATCCTACTTTAGGAGTTCTTCTAGATGGTGAGAATATCAAAATCCTTAAAATTGAATGGTTAAGAAGCCAAATTGAATTGGTAACACAAGAACCTACTCTACTGAGTTTGAGCATTAGGGAGAAAATTATTTATGGATGATCTAAAACTTTCGATGAAATTGAAGAGGCAACAAAGTTTGCACATACCCACACATTTATCACTTCACTTCCTAAAGGATATGAAACCCAAGTTGGTAGTAATGGATTGACCTTGATAGAAGAGTAGAAGATAAGCTTGCAATTGCAAGGGCTGTGCTTTGCAACACACTCCACTAAACAAAAACTTTTTTGTTGTACAAGAAATACTACATCATGCATGTTGATAGTGCAACTATTTTTGTACTTTTCACACTACAATAGATTGAACTCATTTTTGGGCAAGTTGTAGCTCTTGACTTGTCTCATACTTGAGAATTGGCATATCAGATTTTCCATAAATTTGAGAGGTTTATCACCATTTAATGGACTTGAAGGTGGTTTTATTCCATGGTGGATGTCCATGATATTAATGACCCCTCATGATAAGCAAGTCATGATGTTCTCAGCCACTTTGAGCAAGGTAATTCGACCTATCTACAAGAGATTCATGCAAGATAACGAAGATTCCTTAGAGGTAATGCAGAGCTGCATTTTTTATGGTGGTTAACTTACATTCATTTCAAATAGTAGAGACTTTGGGTTTATTTCTTTCCAACTCATGATGGATCTATAGAATGTGTAAATGGTTTGAGCAATAGTGAGCTTGGAGAAGCAGACAATAAGGTGAAGGCAGGACTATCTAAGCCTCATTGGAAAGGAAGATTAATGAAACATGGTGTTAGAGGAGACTAAGTTTACACAAATAATAGCACCAACATTGTTTCATCTAAAAATTCTTGGAGTGCATCTCCTTTCCAAAGTGTCTTAGATTCATTGACCACATAAGGGTTTTCTCCATACTCGAGTTTTCCTAGATCGACACAGAATTTAGGGCAGTAACTAGTAGAGAATCTAATATGGTCTTCTATTACTTTAGATCAAGTTGTTGCCTTATAGTTCTTCGTCATGTCCCCAAAATCATGACACTAAAATAATGAAATACATATTGACAATATTATCCATTCAATATAATTATAATTGTCAAAGACAATATTATAATTATAATTATTATATTATAAATATTAAAATGCAAATACTAACCATTTAATATCATTATTATAATAATATGACACTTTGAATATCAAATATATATATATATATATAAAGAATAAATACATCAAAAACATTAATATAAAACACAAAACATAAAATAATATTATAATAATAGTTATCACATTATAAATACTAGAATATAATTATTACATAGAGCTCTATCACAGTCAATGCATGTTCAAACTTCCTTATGATGTGAAGAGCTTTAAGTTGTGTAGCTAAGGAAAGTCAATAAATGACTTAGATTAAGGAATCACTTTTCTAAAAATAAATATTACTAAACTAGGGTTGAATTAATTAGCACCCAGGTCAGGAGAATTTACCATCATTTATTTAATGATAAACATTTCACATAGGACAAATAGGGATAATATAAGAGTAGGTATTAAGGATCAGTACTCATTGGTGAAGACACCACCCAATATAAGGAAACATAACCTCTTGAAAGGAAGTCATGGCATTTGTGGTATCACAACTTACTAACCCTAACTGTCACATAGCTAACTTGGAGAGTGGAGTAGTCTGGAGTCATTGGGTCCATGGTGTGTGTATGCTCCCATATTGCAACCTATTTGGAGTCAAACATCAAGCTTTGGTAAAGAAACAATAGTTTATAATACAATAGTACCAGGATTCAATAATAGAAACGTTGCTATTTAGGAAAATGTCTTAACTTCATACAAAAAAATTGATAGAATCAACTGCTCTATCTACTGATTCAACATGGATAGATGAAAGTGAAGCATATGTTGGTATAAAGTGGATATATAATTCTCAATGTGAAGCTGGTAGATTTAGCTCAAATTAACTATCACCTTTATGAGAGAAATTTTCAAAGAGAACCCATTGGAGAAAAAATAAGATCAGAGGAGAAAAGATTGTCACCTAAAGGGAAACAAAACTAACAAATGTTGCATGATCTAAATTGAATCCTACAAAAAAATCTAAACAATTCAAACATCCAAAAAAGGCTACATAGAATCAAAATTATGACTTCATTGTAATTTCTTACTAGTAGCTTCAAAAAATTTACTAGCATAAAACATGAGAGCATTGATTCCACACAATTTTTGGAACACCATCAAGCCAACCCCAAAGTATACATGTGTTGACAATAATAAAAATAATTTAATAAATGAATGCTTTGTCATGACTCATAAATTCAGAAAATCACATTGTTCATTAAGAATGTTCTCACTATCACATGATGTGCATATTTGTGTTCAAATAAGTCCAATACTCTACCCTTTGGAAGGGTTTCTATCTCATCCACATATTCCTAAACAAGATAGATCCATTCTTTAGTAGCATTCCAAATCAAAATCAACAAAATTAGATTATAACATTCTTCCTAGATCACTAAATTTTATAAAATCAATCAATATGTAAGTTTTCTTTAAGGACAGTTAGTTGAACTCAAGATTTAGTATTTTTGTTTTCATGATTTTCTCTGCTCATAGATAAATAGAACTCATATATGTATGATCCAAGGTAGAAATAAAGACCTTGATTTCAGCTACCTCAGTAGAAACATCACAATATTTTCCTCGAAGGGCTTGCAATGCTACTTTCAACTCTTTCTCCCATCCTACCTTTGCTTGCAAGTGAATTATTGGGAATGTAAAATGGATACTGTAAATTAAACCCATCAACTGGAATTGAGCTTTGTTTGGATTAGGTTACCATAATTTCACTCACTCTTTTAATTTCCTACATATTATAGCATTTTGAGCTAATAAGCATGTAACATGTCTAAAATCTAATCTCTTGCACTGCTCTCTGCTTCTAGAATTACTGCCAATGTACATCAACCACATAACATGATGAAATTACCAATTGAAAAAGCTACTCACCAACCACCTAGGGGACTCTAGAATAAAGTAGATACCCAAGACCAAAATGGAATAAGGGATAAGTCCTGCAAAGACCATTCATGCCAGATATAAGTGGGCCAATGTTGAGTTTCCTCACATGCAAAAATACAATTTCTATGTATTCATGATACTAAACATATATATATTGTGATTTTTAGTAGACTTCAACCTACATGGAGAAAATTCATTTCTTATTGTGATGTTTTATTTGATGAAAACATTTCAAGTGGTATCTTAATGGATTTTATTACCTATAATAGCATGTTCATGCCATGTCACCAACATTACAAGAAGGTATAATATTAATATACCAATAGTTATCGACAATTGTTAGAGGAGTCAACAATGAAACTTGGATTTGCATATAGGAGTAATTTCTTTTGAGCATAATGAAGTGCAATGATGTTTCTTCTAACTTTTAACTGATATAATTCTATCTATTTTAATCATGTTCTTACCTATCTACTAACAAAATGATAAGGCGGATTAAAGAGTCTGACCTGATTTTTATTTCTAAGGGCTCCTCTCAAGTTCTTGGGAGTTATTTCAGCTATGTAGATAGGAACCTATCCAAGTATTTAAAAATAAGGGAATTAAAAGCAATGCCAAAAAGCAAGCATAATAAACCTTTTTCAAACCTCAAAATGCTATATATATGCTATAAAAATGAGTCATGGTTAACTATATTATATAAATACCAATGTTGATTCACCCATATATTCAGAGGATAAAAACCTAAAATCTTATATAGAAAGGAGACATATTGTATACGAAGTAAGGCCAACCCCATATCCCACAAACAATCTTCCAATATCCAGTGGTAATGCAACCTGCACAAGATAAAAAATATTGTTTTACAAACTATTTATGAGTATCAAAGACATACCAAATTTATCTTATGATCTACTCTTTAAGACATCCATATTCTACCTATAAAGTAATTTAAGATCTATTTTATTTTATTAGTTAGGATCCCTTTGTGATTTAGAGCACGAAAAATCAAGAAGGCATAATTAAGAATATCCTAAACCTTGGAGATGATTATGATAAGACATCCAATGATATAAGAGACCGAAGCCACTCTCAGTGCCTGCATTAAGTCAAGATAGGTATTTTAGTTTTGGGGTCTCATGCAATAGAACACCAATGAGTCTTTTTACACTGCTGAGTAGACCTCACTTCAATCAATATACTATCTTATACTTATAGTGCATCTCTTAATGTTTGATTTTTAGTACATAATATTGATGTTGAGGACTCATCACAAAGAAAAGAACTTACCCCTTTTCTTCCCATGGAATCTACAACATGTCCACTTGTTAGTGCACCAATCATGGCACCTATGGTTAATAGGGAACCAATAGTAGAATACTGCACAAGAACATTAACGAAATGAATTTATACCTAAATATATAAATTTTGGAGTATCTTCAAAACCCAACAAATCTACACGGATTAGCCACAAGTGCTAGAATAGACTATTATTATATAGTTAAGGCCTGACCTAGCAGTATAATGAAGTTAGACATCAAGTTCTTGACTAGCATAGTGAGAAACTCCAAAGGATGCTAAGGAGATGAGTGGTAAAAGAGTTTAAGGTCCACAAAATTATTTAGCTATGGTGCTGAAGAGGGAAAATGCTATCATTAAAGAGAGTAAAATAAGATCAAAGATGCTAATGCATTCTTATGGACCAATTTTTGAGGCCTTGCCTCCTGAATCCTAACCCATAATGAAATTTATGTTTGATGACATAGTAAAAGGGAATAAGACCTCAAATATTATATAAGACAACATTTCAATTTTCAACCAATACTGATCTTTATACTTTTTGCTAATTGTTACCTATTTTTAGCTACAACTCAAAATAGGTAGAGCTGAATTGCATTTCTCATTGAAAGGTACAAAATTTCTGCTAAAGTATTCATTTTATTCCATAATCCAATTACTTGTGAATTTCCAGTGTGATTATGCAAAAGTTTGTAATAGAAGAAATCATTAAATTGGATAGTAATGTTGCTTTATTCATATTGTAAAAACCAAAGTCCCACACAAGCCATGGGAGTAACTTAATTTTATTTCCATAATCAAATAATGAATACAAGAAAGAAATGTGCATAACACAACTGAAGATAATATATGCATAAGAGAGAAGGTGATTCGTCATTTCCTGGAATGACGAATCGTCGCTACACTTAAAGTCTACAGTTGTCATGTCTCCAAGTTACAGCAATTCTAAGCTCCAAATGCATCTACAAGATTGTTAAAAGATGGTGTTAGAGCAATGATAAATCACATCCTACTTCATGCCTACATTACTGACAAAAATGTAATACACATCCAACCAGGCATTCACCAGATGATTAAGTCATAAGAAAGGTAGATGGTTAGGGAGCACGAAGTTCAATGGAAGCTTTCAACTTTAATTATTTTGCTAATCTATTTGTTTAGTGTGCATGAATAGGTATCATTAGATCATTTCAATCAATAGATGTTGTTGTGAGTGGTGAGAAATGTGGCTCCCACAAGGGTTGAGCCCAGCTTATAACAATAATATAAGCAACATTTCAATGTATCATGAATACATAAGAGTCATTAAATATTCAGAATAGTCATCAAGAAAGGATTATTGTAATAAGAGAAATCCATAAAAGCAACCTTTAATTCATTGTGATGAAAATAGATTGAGAATAACATCCTCTTGCTCATCATTTAGAGGAACAATATAAAAGGAAACATGTTGAATGAGCAGCAATTGCATTTATTTTATCTCAGTTTCAGCTCTACTTTACATTTTACATTGCATTTAAATTAAGTATGGAGCTCCTTTATAGTGAAGGGAAATAGAGTACTCAAGCATGAGCTATCTTTTAGAGCTTTAAAGCATATGCATAGTCTACAAAAGAAAAAAAATGAACTAGTGTTGAAGGTTGTCTTTCACATCCTTGATAGAGCAAATAAAAGAAGACAACCATATGCATTGATAGTGAATACAATGAAAAAGATTTGAGATAGCATTAAATAGATGAAACAAGAATAGGAGAAACAACAAGGATTGCTCTTTCATCTACATCATTCAATTGTCAAAAATGTAGAAATTAATGCTATAGGAAATTGGTATACATTGCTATAGGAAAATGGTCAAACTAAAAGTTTTCAACAGCAACATAAATGATCAAAGATCAAAATAATCAGCAATAGGTTGTCATTTTTACCAAGTAAAATATAGGAATACAATGTATGTTTGGTTTTTTGGATTTTTCATTCATAATGTTGGACAAAAATGATAACTCAACTTTATAAAAATATTTCTACAAACATAAACAAGTGATCTAGAAAAAAAAATCATAGTGAGCACTGAAATGGAGCAACCATGTGCGAAAAAGGAAGCAATGATCTAAAAAAGAGTGGGTATGATAGTGATTGCCCATATAAAATTTATATCTACAGAATACATGGAGGGGTTTCATGCCAAAAAGCATGAGAATGGATTAGATACAAGAGAATGAAGATTTTCTTCTTATTAGGGTTTACTCACATGAGGGTTTTTACCAGAAATACAAAATGTATAGATATTGTTGTGGGTCAGACCCAAGAAAAAGTGAAAGGTAATACTTTCATAGTTTCAAATACCCAGATCAAGAAAAGTGTGGCCTGCAGCCTGTACTAGTGCTTTTAACTCATGCATATTTATCAACTCACAGAAGGTTAAAAACCATTTGAGTATTTCTATTGAATCTCAAAACTGAAGCAAGGAATAAGAATAGAAAAATGAAGACAAAGATAAGAAATACATTCAAAGGCCGTGGCCTGGAGATGTCCTTTTCATAAGATATTTATCAATTCATTTTCTATAGGAAAAGATTTCAAAAGCTCTCATCTTAAGAGGAAGTAGGGAAACAAATTGAAACTCACCATTATATGCTTGATGGAGAACCAATAAGCCGTGACTAAGCTCTCTCAGAGATTCCAATTAGGGGTTAATCTCTCATGACACCAAGGAAAGAAATAGAGGTAAAACATAGTATTGTGAAGGAGTTAAAAAAGCCAAAAGGAAAAAATGCATGTCCATGGCCTTAGAGGCTTTTTTGTTTACAAAATGGAACAAGAAACAACTTAAAACAGTGAGTAGAATCCATGAATGGATAAAAAATCAACTTACCACTATTCACAGGGGAGTAATCGAACTATCAAGGCTCAAATTTTGTGCTTCAAACATAAACCCTAGTGCTTTCCATGGCAGCGTAAAAAACTTCCTCACCAATAGTCAAATGAAATGATGATGAATGATTAAGGATCAAAAGATTTTTGTCTGCCCTAACTCAATGAAGGTTGATTTTTTCCAATGATTTAAGATAAATCATTATGTTTCTTCATTCCCCATGGTCTATGACTTCTTAATTCAAAAAGACCTATTATTTTATGAAGCCCATGACTATGCATAATCAACTTCAATTCATTGAAGTTTTGATTAGATATTTGATTCCTTTATTTTTACGTGCCTTATGAGAAGTAAACTTTGCAATATCCCATGTCCTATAGTTCATTTTCATGCAAATAAAGGAGAGATATGATGTAGGAGTCCACACATATGGAGGAGTGGACTAAACAACTAAGTCATTATTCTTAGGATTATCTATCTTCATGTTAGTAAAGAGGTACAACATTTACCTATCCTCTTGGGTCTCCTTCTTAGCTTGGGAATGCTCGAGAATTTTTTTGGCCAACCAAAACAAAAGTAATATGTGATCTATTGTGACAAACTAGGACATGAGCATAGTAGATGTCTCAAAAAAATAATGTTGAATAATACCTTGACCATATGGAGATGCTCATTCATGGAATATAGGCTATCACTAATAGGATCTCATAAGAGATTGACTTATTAATGGAAAAGGTAGAGATACTTCAGTCCCAAATTAAGAAACCTCCTGAGAACTAGTCTACCATCAAGTATACTTCAAGAAATGTTCTCAAACAAATATGGAATTGGGCTTGGTCTATTCATCAACCTTCTTAAACATAGACAAATTTGTATAATTCTCTTCCTTTTGATAAGATTTTATATAGAGGAAATGTTGCATAAATTGTTTACAAGATGATAAGACACCTCTTGAAAATATCAATATGAATGAGAAATAATGTGGAGAAGCCAATGCATATAAAACTAGTTCAAACTCCATGATGAAGGGTTGGGAGGCTCAAATGATGCAAAAAAAGATGACCTTTGGAAACCTCACAAAAGGCCCTCTTATTCTAGTGGGACATCTTCCTCTTCTAGCATGCAGGACAGTCTTGTTCCCTCATTTGGTATGCTTTCATTCGTTGTTACCTTCATTTTTTGGACCCTCTATACCTATTTATAAGGGTTGTGTTCTTGTACTCTATTTGAGCATCACATTCAGAATAGTTGTGGTATGAAGTTTCTTGTCTCTTACACTTGGTTTCCTTCCATAAGTCCATTTCCTTGAGGAATATTTGAATGATGCTATTTCTCATTTGAAAATTTGAACCACTACTATCCATGCACCTATCTAGTGATGCTATCCTTTGGATGGAATTCAATTGAGTAGCTATCATGTAGAGATCATAGAAGATCTTTCCAATATGAAATTTCTTATGACTAATAAATCAAACATAAGAAATTTCATATTGGAAAGATCTTCTAACTAATGTCTACTAACTAATGTATTTTGTAATATTACATTTATGAATTTAACTTATGTCTACTAACTAATGTATTTTTCAAATAATAATTGAATGCAGTAAATGGCCTTTGAGACCACTTTATGAGCTTGTATTTATGTATGTGGCCAAATAGAGGTGAAATCATGTGGGTTCAATGTTTTACTTGTGATATGGATTTTGATCCCAAGACCTATAGGACCATTATATAGTTTAGTGGATCCATTAGGGGTATTGTAATCAAATTAACTAACCTAGGGTATAAACCCTTCAAACAGTATGCATTAGATCAACATTTTGATACTTTCTAAGTGTCACAATGTTGAACCAAGATTGATAGAGGACTTGAATTCCTAGCATCACAAGTAGGGTTGAGAAAGGGAATCTACAAGGGAATTTCAATCCTAATCAATGGTAGAGGCATCTGCAGCTCTAAGTAGGTAGGTTAGTAGCTACATTTTGATCGAACTGTAGAGTTGAAGACTACAAAAAAAATTTGGGCATGTATGCTAGTCAGGGTATGGCTGAATACAACTATTTTATTTTGTTTGTCTTATCTTATACCATTTTACGGGAATAGGGTTTCCAATCATGAGAAGATCTTTAGAAAGGCATGAAAATTGCAGGTTAAAGAGAATGGGGGTGCCAATATAAAAGATATAAATCACTTACAGTACTCATTGTCCCTTAGTTGTTGATTTTCCCTGAGTGCCCTCAACCTTGTCACTCTGGCTTTCCTCCTGCCCTGTTGCACTAAGCTATGTGTGCTCCTACACATCTGTATTGATATGTAGGGTTTTCTCTCCTCCAAACTCTTCCTAATCACTGATATTGACCTTTCACTTCTCCAATTTGATGAGCTACAACCTAAAAATAAGGTTTCAACGAAGGTTTTAGAGTATGTTAATTAAAATAAAAATTATGGCACCATTTAGGTTTTAATATTCTACATAGTTAAGTATATATTAGCTATATTTTACATAATAAATAATATAATTATTCTACTTATTATAATTATATATTATATTCTTTAACAAAATTATTAAATACACATAAAATTATTATAATTAATAATTAATAATAAGTATATTTTTATATAATACAAAATATAATTAATATAATATATTTAATATAATAGTAAAATTAGATTAAATTATATATAATATAATTATATTTATTATTATATAATAGTATATATAGGCTTTTATGTGATATTTTAGAGGATTTTACCATTACACTACAACTGATTTACCATTAAATGATAGTTGAAACTTGTTTTCCAATGACACAATAGTGGTTTCTAGACATGAGATTTGTGTCAAGCTAAAATCTCACAATATATGTAGCCTATTAGCTAATACAAAGAGATAAACTAAAACGATAGTGAATGAGAGAAAGAGATGAACTTAGATAGATAGGGGGAGAGAGAGAGAGAGAGAGAGAGAGAGAGAGAGAGATATAAGAGATACAAAGGAAAAGAGAGGAAAAGAGAAACTAAATTTTGATTGGTTGTTTCATGTCAACAATCCAAGGATGGAATGTGTCCTTGGGGAGTTATGCTCAAGGTAGCATGCCATTTGATTAAAGATATGATAATTATCCTTTAAGACCTCTTCAATGTACCCATTGCACACTTATGGAGACAAAGATATGGAGAGAGAAAGAGAGAAATAGAAAGGAAGAGAAAATGGAGAGGGAGATAGAGATAAGATATAGATAGGTGGAGAGAGAAAAAAGAGAAAGAGAGCAAGAGAGAGGAAGAAAAATGAGACAAAGGATGAGAAAAGATAGAAATAAAGGGATAAAAAGAGGGATACAGAGAAAAAAAGAGAGAAGAGAGAGAAACAAAGATAGAGATAGAGATAGAGATAGAGATAGAGATAGAGATAGAGATAGAGATAAATCTAGAAATAAAGAGATAAAGATGGAGATAGAGATATAGAGAGATAGATATAGAGAGAGATATGTAGAGATATAAAGGAATAAAGAGGGAAAAAGAAAGGTAGAGATAGTGAGGTAGATAGAGAAAAATAGATAAAGAAAAGGAGAGAGAAAAGAGGAGAGATACATAGATAGAGATAAAGTCACATAAAGAGATAGGGAGATAAAGATAAATAGAGGGAAGAAAATATAGAGAGAGAGGGAGATAATGAGAAACATACAAATAGAAAGGGACAAAAAGATATAGAGAGAGGTAGAGAGATAAAGAGATAAGGATGAATAGATAGAGATATAGGGAGGGTGATTGATATATCTCTCCCTGTCACTTGTTAGAGTAAATGTTTTAACTTAATTATGTTAATTAAGTTACCTTTATTCCTCTCTTAAGATTTCACTTTAGTTTGCATATTGTGACATTTAATAATTATATTAATTATTAAATGTCTACCTATTAGGGTTTCTTTAGGGTTGCACAATCTCCTTTTATAAGAATTGATCATTGTATTTTATACTCTCTGAATAATACATTTTTAGCTTTCAGAGCACCTTTTCCTTTTGTCTCCATCTCTTTCTTTCTGTGATAGGTTATTTACATGCAGGTGATCTTCGGGGTCTGTGAGGTTGGATTTCTCAACTTTAACATGGTATCAGAGCCTTGATTTGTAGCCCCTTAGATTTTTGAAAAAATCATTGCAAAGTTCATTTAGAATTCCTTGAGGGTTTTATACCTTGAAATTGTCTCTCTATTTGGGTGCTCTTGCATGGTTACTTTCAGTGCATGTTGGAGGAAATCTGAGCTGAGTTTTTAGTCCAAGGCTATTGAAAAAGTCAAGATCGACTTTTTTTTCGCCTAAATCTGACATTTTATGCCAGAGTTATGAGGGTTTGAAGATTTGCTCGATCTAGAAGTTGCAAAGCTTCTAGTGCATTTTCAGGTAGATCAGACCTTGCCATCAGATCCAGAGCATCCGAGAGAAGAAAATCGACCTATAACTCACCTATATTCGGCATCAGTTGTTTGTGAGGAAAAAAAATATTACCTAGCAGGTCGTATGACCCGCTAGGTACAGGGTACGATAAAGTTGCAAAATTAAAAAAAAATTATTATGTTCTACAAAATATTTATTTAAATCGGGCTTTTTTATCAAATATTGGGCAATATCTTATTATATCGAAGGTTTTTTTATTAAAATGGGGGTTTTATTTTTTTAAAAAAAAATTGTGGGCATTGAATTCCCTGGTACTGTCGTACCAAGGTCTGTCATCCCATACCCTCCATAGCTTGTGGTCTCATCTTCCACTGATCTCCCATCTCTGGTCATCATTTCCTTTCTCCTCCACCAATTTTTTCCTTGTCGGTTGTTGTTTTTCCCTAGCCACCATTTTCTTACTCCTCACCGCCAGTCTTATTCCCTCCGGCCACCGATGCTCCCCGGACCATTGGCTCCCACTCTTGAGCTATCTATCTCTATTATAAAATATCTCCAGCACTAACTTAATTCCAAGTTATCACTCTCTATCTCTCTATATCTCCCACTATCGATGTCACTCCCTCTTCCCACCTCTATCTATTGAGCTATCTCTCCCTCTCCCCCCTTTCTCTCTCATTCACTCCATCTCTCCTGCTCTATATCTCTATCTCTATTTCTCTTTTTATCTCCCTCTCACTCCTCTCTCTATCTCTTTCTATCCATATCTTTCTCTACCTCTATCATGATCTCTCTATCTCTTTCACCACCCCCCTCTATCTCTCCATATCACCCCCTTTCTATGTCTCTCCCTCTCCCTCTATATATATTAATCTATCTCTCCCTCTCTCCCCTATCTTCTTCTCTCTCTCCCTCTCTACATATCGCTCTCCCTCTCCCCCCTTTTCTTTCTCTCCCTTTTCTACCTATCTATCTCCCTCTCTTCTCTATCTTCCTCTTCAACCTATCTCTCCCTCTCTACCCCTCTTCTCTATATCTCCTCCTCTACCTATATATATCCCTTTCTCTCCCTCACCCTCTCTATCTCCCCCTATCTATCTCTCCCCATCTCTCCCTCCCTATCCCCCCTATCCATCTCTCTATCTCCACCTCTCTTCATTTCTCTTCCCATATATCTCCATCTCTCTTTCTCTTCCCATATATCTCTATCTCTCTCTCTTTCTCTCCCCATCTATCTCTATCTCCCCATACTCATTTCTCCCTTTCTCTATCTCTCCTTATTTCTCTCTCCCTCTCTCCATATCTATATACTTATATCTAATTCTTTTTGTTTTTCTATCTCTTTGTCTCTCTCTCTCTCCCTCTCCTCTCTATATCTCTTTATATATCTATCCCTCCATCACTCTATCTCACCATCTATATCTCTTTATCTCTTCATCTCCCTCTCCCTCTATATCTCTCTATCTTTTCCTCATTATCTCTCCCTCTTTTTATCCCTATCTCTCTCTATATTTATCTCCCCGTCTACCTATATCTCTCTATCTATATTTGGTCTCCCTCTCCCTCTCTCACTCTATCTTCATCTCTACCTCTATTTTTCTCTCTCCCCCTTTATCTCTATACATGTCTCCCCCTCTCTATCCATCCATCTATCTCCCTGATCTCTATCCCTCTTTGTATATTTATCTCTTCCATCTCTATCTATCCCTTTCTCCTCTCTCTCTTTATCTCTCCATATCCTTCTCTCCTCTCCTCCTCTCCATATCCCTCTCCTTCTACATCTCCATCTCTATCTCTATCTTCCTCTCTATCTTTATCTCCTTACCCCTCTATCTCTCACTCTTCCCCACTCTATCTCTCCCTCTTTCTATTGCTACCTCTCCATCTCTCTCTCTCCATCTATCCTTATTGCAAGCATAACATGAGCCTATTGGTAATGGAGCTTGATCCTCTTCCTAATTCAAAGGTTTTATCTCAATCATATTTGGATCCCTGTAAGTGGATGCATAGTTTATTTGAAGCTATGATTTCTCCATTGAGACCTTTTTTGCACAAACAACATCATTTGCTAAATGTCCTACCAATTGACCTCATGTACTGCATAAATGTATGCAAAAAACAAACCAAAATTTATCCTAATTGAAATTCCACACTTTTTTGGCATACCCATTTCACACTAAGGTGTGATTGCTAGTTAAGTTTGATTTGTATGTTTTATTTTAGAACTAGAATGGTAGAGATAGGATAGAATAATACCATTGGTTGAAAAGTCGTTGTAAGAACCTTAAATTCATACCTTAAACCTACAAGATAAACCTTATAATCAAAACAAAAATCTAACACTTAAAACTAAAAACTATTGTATTTTGTGATAAAACAACCTTGTTTGACCTTAGTAAAGATGACTTATCTACTTGTTACATGATTAGGGCATAGTATTTTATGGGACCTACAATAAAACCCTTATGAATACAATGGGGGGTTTGTAGAAAGAGAAGACTATGTATGTGGTATTTCTAAAGTGGTACTTGGTTCAATTATGTGATGGTCAAGTAACACAAATCAACGCAATATGATACCATTGTATGAGTATTAGTTGGCTAGTATATTATTACTAGATCAATATTCAAGAGAAAATTGATAGCTAAGTACTTGAATTTTATTTTATTGACACTTGATAAACACAAGATTATAGATGTATTATGTTTCTCAATTGAAGTAAAGAAAGTGGTTGACATGGAAGTAAAATATTTTAGAAACTCATAAATGATATATATAGATATATCTTCTTTATATTATCCTTGTAATTAGTTATGTATCTTCAAATATAAAAAATTAAAAGGAATCCAATGTGTATCATCTAATAATAACTTATAGAAAATATCAAAAAGATCGATAATAAAAATATATATATTAAATAAGAAGCCATGCAAGTACACAAAAGTATATGTTGGTAAAACTATAATATACAAGAAATCAATATATGCATATAATGTCACATAATAATATAAAACACATGTCACTATGCGGGGTCAACATGAGGAAATGCTAATTTTTTGGGAATGAAATAACCAAAGATATGATCAAAGAATATCTAATCATAAATAGTCATAGAGTAATTAGGATTTTATCATATGGAAATTTCTAGGAGAACTACAATAGTTTTTGAAAAAAGTGACGAAAATCACTAATCTTCAAAATTTCGACGAAAATCACTGTTCGTCAAAATTTCGATGAAAATCACTATTCGTCAAAATTTTGACGAACGTCAAGCAAATTTTTTTTAAAAAAATGAAAAGTACACATTAAGTACCAATGTACCCAATGATTCATCTAATTGTACATCTTTTGTCAAAAAATTTCATCATATTTTGTAGTCAAATGAGTTAGTGACACTAAAGGGATAAGAGTAGGCACAACCAAAACCTAACCAATAGCTGTCATTTCACATAAGTGCATAGCCTCAGGGTCAACCTTGACTGTGACTACTTAATTATTGCAAATGAACTTAATAGATTTATGCAAGGCAGATGGAACTGCACCCATAGCATGAACCCACAGTCTACCAAGAAGAAGGTTATAAGGTAACCTTTTTGACATAACATATACAAGGGTGGGTATGGTAATAGGGCCCAACCTCAAAGGTAGGACTATTGTTCCCAGGGCTTGTCAACCAGCATTGTTGAACCCACGAATGTCAATAGAAGAAGTATTAAGAGAAGATTAGTCAATATTAACCTTTGACAATAGATCAATGCTACATACATTGAGTTATGAACCAATGTCAATGAGAGTACATCTAATGTTGATGTTATTAACATTAAATATAATTATTAAAGGATCAACTTGCTTCTGTACTTCTGAAGGAAAGAGTTCCTGTGGATAGAACGTAATATTCGATGAATCCGCATGAATATGAGCTCTCAATGCATCATCTTCTGGCCTAGCAAAGGAAGCAGAGATGAACTTTTTCAAGGCTTCTTGAAGTATACCTTGGTAAACTAGAGCAGACTGAAGCAAGTCCCATAGTGAGATCTTATCCAAAGTAACTTGGAGTTGCTAGACAAGATCGTAATCACCTGGTGCTTTAGTTGTAGGTTTAGGAGTTCAAGAAGGCTTGGTTGTTTATTCATTCTAGTATAATAGGGAACCTTAGAAAGATCAAGAGAATCACTATAAAATGGAACACCATTAATAGAGAAAATACTTGTAGGAGGACTAGTTGGAGTCACGTAAATGACTGGTCTCTTAGGCCTTTGAGGGGCAATAAAGATAGATTACATTTACAAAATCATCACAACTAGTATAATAATTATTTGAAGACATATTCTCAACATCTATCCAAACATGATCAAATGTGGATGGAGATTCATCATGTGCTAATGCACCATCTCTAGAAGAGAGTGCATCAAAACAAAAATGAGATTCATCATTCACCAATGTAACATCTTTAGAAGAGAGTGCATTGGAATGGACAGGAGATTCATCATTCACAAATGCATCATCTCTAGAAGAGAGTGCATTGGAATGAATAGGAAATTCATCATTTACAAATGCATCTTCTCTAGAAGAAAGTGCATTGGAATGAAGAGAAGGTAAAGTAATATTAAGAAAGGTATCAATGATTTCACCTTTTTGCAACAAAATATCCTCCAACACAAGAGGACTTCTCTGAGAAGGATCAAAGATATCAAGTGACATAGGCAAAGCCAAATCACCATCACATGCATGAAATGGAACATCATTAATATTTTGAATAAAATTAGATATTGAGCTAATAAAAAAATATATTAAATTCAATTTGGTGATAGAACTAAGAAAAACTATAAATCTAGATATTTAGTTTTTTTCAATTTTTTCTAGGTTCTAGTAATTTGTATTTTTGGAGGTCTTCAAAGAAGAATTTTATTTTGGATCTTGCGTCGGTCCCTAAAATTTGATAGCCAAAGGAAAATTATTTTAGGGACTAAACTAGTTCTCTTGGAGACCTTTCCAATGGTGCAAACAGTTTTGAATTTTGAGCACCAAGTCAAAAGTTATGACCCTGCCAAGTAGGGGTAAATAAATTCCTAGTTTTTGAAAAATACCCTGTTAACATCAGGTTCACTAAAATGTAGAGAATAGGGATTCACTACTCACGAGATCTCTTAATTTAGAGATCCTCATGGGATGAACTACTCTAAACTACCTCAAGAACAATGCAAGAGTTCTAGAATCAAAAAGAGCAAGTCACAAAGATTTTTTGGACAAACTGATAAGCTCTTAGCCAAAGGATGACAATGTAGAATATGGATGACAATGTGGAACACTAGCATCCTAGAGGCATGTTGGCATCTTGTTCAGAACAAAAAGTGAGAATATCATAGAAAATTCCTATATAATGACTCCTAATCAAATGGCTAAGAACTTAAAGAATGAAGGAAAATGACAAAATGTGATAAATTTAAAATGAAGTGAGATAGAAATGATAGAGAATAAGAGAAAGAAAGGAAATTCTCACAACCATGCAAGTGATGAATCCTCCAATAGATGAATTTCTTCAAAACCTAAATGCATAATATCTGGAGAAGTTGTTGGGGCTGTATAGGGGTTTTCCTCAATCAAACCCTTATTTTGGTGTTCCCATCTCTACAGAAAACCAAAAGATAGAGAGAGTGAGAAGTAAGTAAATGTGATGTGATAAAAGAAAACCTTGCTTGAGGAGGAGAACCTATATTACAAAATGTGGATGATAAAAGTAATCCCTGCTCAAGGAGGAGAACCTGTATCATGAAGTAGAGATGCAGTAGATAGGGGATATGGAATCCCAAGATGCTAGCAAGAATGAAGTAAAGGAGATAGAGCAGCAAGGCTTAAGGAAGCCAAATGGAGAGAGAAAGGAAAGAAAGGGAGAGGGTTGTGAGAGCCAAGAGAGTTACAAAGGGGGCTACAAAAGCTGGAGAGTCTTGTAAGAATGTGGAATCTTAGAGCTGCTCTAACAAATAAGGGAGATGTGTAAGCAAGAGAGCCAAGAGGGAAAACAAAGAAGCCAAGATGATAGAGTGAAGCTAGAAGTTAGAGGAATAGAGCTAGCAGTAGAAGAAAAGACCAAATGAGTTGAGAAGATAACATTTAAGGAAGGAAAAGAAGCTTCCCGAGTTGTTTCAGTGAATCCTCGACCATTACCACTGACAAAAGTAGGTGACAAGTGGTAAACATGAATGAAAATGGTTATTTGAGTGTTAAAACTTCGCAGGATGCTAGTGTGGCACACAAACATCCACACGACGTGCTAGTGTCAAAACACATCACGCTACAAAACAACATGAATGGGAAAATCACAAGTTTTAACACAAAGCTAATGTGCAAGGGTAGTTGTTGAAAAGGGGTGTTGGAGCATCTTGAGAAGGTAAAAATGTTGATGCAGGGGCTAAAATGAGCTTACACAAGATGCTAGGGGAGTGGACACTAAGGCAGATGTAAGAATGTATGTGAAATTGCAAGGGGTACAATTTTATGACATTATAGTAATGTAGTATACATTTTTTGTGAAGATGTAATCCCCAATGCAAATGGGTTTTGATTAAGTCATTGGTTTGGAACTTCAATAGCTCCTTCCACAATTGTGGAGACATCAAATCCTTGAAGAAGTTTATCACCATTTTTAGCTAGTGCATAAAAGTATCTATTAGTATCAACACCAACGAGCTCATCAACAATGCATAAAAGACTTGGATCTTGGTAAGCTCTTTCAATCTCTTTGGGAGTCATTTCTTGTTGAATTCATCTAAGCCTAGATTGTAAAATGTGTCGATTGGGTCTCTTTGTGGTGTTTCTCTTTGTGGTGTAGATTTATTTGAATTTGATCCAAGATTGGTGTCATGGTTTGGATTAGAAAAAGGGTCACTTAAAGAATCTATGTCCTTTCTTTTAGTTTGTGATCTTCTTTCAACCATGTAAGACTTGCAAGTTGGAGGAGATGATAATGCAAGATGATATGAAACTAAACTATGTTTTTGTGGCTTTTGGGGTATAAGGATGGGTGGTCATGCAAGGATAAAGGTGATCTTAAGACCAAATGATGGAACTAAATGAATCCAAATGATACCAAAGGGAGACTAATCTATGATCAAAATAATGACATTGAAGCTAGGTAATGTTAAATCCATGACCAAAGATTATGATGCAACTAAGTCTAAGATGAGGTTAAGCTATATTTTTATGAGTTTTTGGATATAAGGATGCAAGATGATAAATCACCTAAGTCCAAGAATAAGGATCAAGAGGATGGAAATGATGTTATGATCAAAGGATATGGTATGAAACTAAATGATACTAGAAAAATGAAAATAAGGATATGACCCTTAATATTTTAGAAAGAGGATGATAACCAAGCTATTGTAGATCCAAGATAACAAATACATTTGTCATTGACCTTTATAATGACCAAGATCTAGAGAAAGGTTGACAAGATGAGTCTAAACTAAGACATAAGTTTGAGACCCAAATTTTTGACCAAGATGATGATGACAAAGATTGATAAGTAAAAAGGGTAAAGATCAATGAAAAATTGAATAAGTAACCATGGATTGTCCAAAAGCTTGATAAATTCCTATGTCTAAAATCTAGAAGGTATGTGCAACCTAAGACCTAAGATTAATTATGCAAGGAAAAGATAACCTAAAGTGCAATGCAATCCTAGATGAGGATGATGGAATGGATTGGTAAAACCCTACAAGTCTAAGGTTTAGATGATAAGATCACTATCAAAATAAATTGGATCCAATTTGGACAAGGATTTTTTTGAAATTCTGGTGTTTAGGTAGTTGTGACTCTGTTTCTAGAAAATGTGCCATTTGTAGATGTGGGTTTCTATTGAGTAGTTGTGGTGAACTATAGTAGCAAAGATGACCTAAAGTGCAATGAAATCCTAGATGATGATGATGGAATGGACTAGTAAAACCCTACAAGTCTAAGGTTCATATGATAAGATCACCGTCAAAATAAATTAGATCAAATTTGGATAAGGATTTTTTTGAAATTTTGGTAATTAGGTAGGTGCAACTCTATTTCTAGCAAATGTATCATTTGTAGATGTGGGTTTCTATTGAGTAGTTGTGGCGACCTATAGTAGTTGTGGGCCTCTTTCTAGAAAATGTGGTGAAGGGTATCAATTGCATTTTTTTGTAAACAGTTGTGGCTCAAAAATTAGTTGTGATCTCATTTCAAGCAGTTGTGTTTAATAGAGAGTTTGGTTTGCAAATTGAGGTTTAAACTAGTTTTCTAATCAATTTTTAGTTGATTTTGGTGTGATTTTGTGAAATGGACTTTGGAAAACATAGAAAATAGTCAATAGACACTTGTTTAGCCTGATTTGAGTGTGAAAATATATGATGTGTATGTGTGTAAAGAAACTCGTATATAATACCCAACCTAGGGTGGAAAAGATATCACCTATTGATTCCCTAGTTAGATTGCTCCAAACAATTAGACAAAGTAGACAACTAGAGATCTTGGTGACACTAGCTCCCCCTTACATGGTATAGACACACCAAAATCTCTTACCCTTGAAGATCCTAAGATCTTGTGAACCAAGGGATTTCTTGTCTCTACAATGAATAGAGGAATGTAGGGTGGCTTCAAACATCTGACCTCCTACACCAACAAGTAAAAGGGGCTTTTGGCCTCTCAAACAAGTGGTTCTTAATCTATGTTTTGAGTTAATATTGGTGCTTATACTATTAAAAAATAAAATTGAAATGGGTGGTGTGAATCAGTTGTCACAAAATTAAACCTTAATTCATTCACCAGAACTAATCCTTAACACTGCTAAATGTTTAACCATTAAGTGCAAGTGAAAAAATTAAAAATCATTACACAAAAACAACACCAAATTTATGTGGAAACCTAATAAGGGAAAAACCATGGTGAGGATTAGCTCACACTATAGAGAATATCAAAACTGATTACAAAAGGCTCACTTCCTGAGAAACATGGCTCACTGCCAAAACAAGGACTCACTATCTGAATCAGGACACACTATCCAACAGGGCTAACAACCTGGAGGAATCACTACCATAGAGATACAAAGAATATAGAAGAGATATGTTATAGAGAGAAGAAAATATCAATGCAATAGAGAAATCCATCACAATTTTCTCAACCACTTGTAGACATGCATGAATGATAGAGTACACCTTCAACTCACTGCATCTGGAAACTCAACATTTAGGCTTCACACTAATCTACCACACTCACATCACACACACTCACTGATTCACATCAACCTTGCATCTATCTTCTCTATTTCTTTGCACTTATCTCTTATCTCCACTTTCACCACCAACTCATCCTATATTTATACCATCTTCAACTTTGAAACAAATCCAAAGTTTTCCATCCAACAGTAAATTTAAATTAGGTCATAGCCAAAACATCCTAGGGTGGAATTAGAATGAGGGTGACCCAAACAAACACTTGATGAGGCCCCAAATAGGCCCAACATGCTTCATAAACTTTGAAGGTAGCATTTGACACAAGGTTGGCCAAACCATTGTAAAACACATAGAACAATTAAGCACGATCCTTCTAAATACCAAAATTATCTTCAATACGATCCTAAAAACTCAACTCTAGAACTACAAGTCATAAGACTCTACCAAATAGAAATCTAGACCAACAACATTTTACCCGTACCTCAACAAGAACCATAGAAAACCATAGTTCATAACTGGTGAACATAACTC